>BQNB010064659.1:0-35236 GCA_026074375.1 Tanacetum coccineum | reverse complement strand
TGTGCTCACTGTAGAGAGAGATGGCGAATGGATGGACCCTGATTTAGAGAGAAGAAAATTAGAAAAAATAAATTGTTTTAGGTTTAGGGTTGGTTCATTATATACGATCGGGAGTGTTTAAGTGAATGGGAAAATTGTGTTTGCTAGCTGTGTTTTCTACATGTAATAGTAATTTCACGTATTTTTATTTTGATTGGTAATCAGTTCAAATGTCAACTTTTATAATTTATTATGTTTCCTATATTATTAATAGTTACCTTAAGCGTGTTTCGGTTTTCATAATAGTTACCTTAAGCTGTGTTTTCAGTTTCGACATTTAAAATTTCCAGCCAATAGCATATTTAAAATTTCCATTATGTCATTCAATGCTTTCTATATAGTTGCTACATTTAATGAACCTTTCTAAAAGACATGCCTTGGTCAACTCATGCGTTCAATTGTGTTTGTAACGTTTCCACCCATGCGTCCAGGCAAAGTTTCAATTCAATTGTGTTTGTAACCTTTCCAAAAATAAAAATTAAGTTTTTAGTTTTCAAGGTTTGGCGCAAAGAGAAAAGTTCTATGTAGAACACTATATAATTAAAGAACAATTTACTTCATCTCAACCATTCATTTTATTTTCATCTAATGGTTTAGATTAATTCATATTTTAATTTAATTAAAAAATCTATTTTCATCTTATTTTTTTAAAATTAAATATCTCACAAACCGTTAATCGTTACGCAAAATGAAACATACCATCGCGACGAGAATTAAATCATCTTTCTATAGAGAGGCACTTCTATATACTTTCGACGAACTTTTTTTCGATTATTTTTTTCAGTCACGTCTGAAAAAAAATTCGGAAAAAAAGTTCATCGAAAGTATATAGAAGTGCCCCCTATAGAAAGATAAAAAAAATACTCATAGCGATGGTGTATTTTTTTCGTTTGACGTAAATTTAATTATACCATCACGAAGAGAATTAAATTATCTTTCTATAGACGGGCACTTTTATATACTTTCAACGAATTTTTTTTTAAATTTTCGCCCAGAAAAAATCACACGTGATTCGAAAAATCACATGTGATTTCTTACATTAAAAATCACACGTAAGTTTGTAAATTCACATGTGATTTATGAATTTATGAAATCACACGTGATTTATTACTTTAAAAATCATAAGTGAATTTGTGAAATCACATTGGATTTATGAATAACACGTGTGATTTTTAAAAACAACAAATCACAAGTGATTTTACAAATCACGTGTAATTTTTTTCGCGGAAATTTTAACACTAAAAATTCGTCAAAAGTATATGAAATCGATTTTTTTAGTTACATCTGAAAAAATCACATGTGATTTGTGATACAAATCACATGTGATTTTTTCAGACGTGACTGAAAAAAAAAATCGAAAAAAGTTCGTCGATAGTATATAAAAGTGCCTCTCTATAGAAACATGATTTAATTCTCATCGCGATGGTGTATTTTTTGTCGTTTGACGATTCATCGTTTACAAGATATTTTATTTTAGAAAAAAGGTGAAAAATGAAGTTTTTTAATTGTTTTTTTATTTGATGAAAAATGAATGCCATGATGTGTTCTTTTGTTCTTTGAGATAATATTATTCTATTATGATCTCACCTCATGCTTTATATGTAGTATAAATATAAATATATCTTATGTATGGAAATGTTAGAAAAGATTAGATCGTTCTTATTTTTATTTTAGCCAATGAACATGTCAATTTTATGAGTCCATATATGGGGTTATATGATAAGGCCTGCATTTATATGCTTGTCCCTATTGCCCATCTCTGTTTGCAGTAAGTCAATTTATGGGGTTATATGATAAGGCCTAATATTATTTTTCTTTGTGCATTTATATGCTTGTCCCTATTGCCCATCTCTGTTTGCAGTAAGTCAATTTATGGGGTTATATGATAAGGCCTAATATTATTTTTCTTTGTGCATTTATATGCTTGTCCCTATTGCCCATCTCTGTTTGCAGTAAGTCAATTTATTCTACAAACATACATTTACCGGGGGACCCGACCCCACAATAACCGGGTTTCATTAAATTTTTTGACCCGGTAATTAATGAAGGGTTTTTTTTTTTTTTTTTTCAGTTAATTTTTTTTTCCCATTTTTTTTTTCTTTTTTTTTCCTCAAAAAGTTTTTAAAATAAAACTTTCCTTTTTTTTCCTCGGAATACCCTCTCGCACTGTTTGAGTCGTCGGTCTGTTTTTTTATGAATAAAACTTTAAGTTTCCTCAAACCTCGCACATCGCTAATCGTCCCGTTATTTTTTTTTCTCAAAAAATTTTTAAAATAAAATTTTCTTTTTTTTCTCGGAATACCCTCTCGCACTGTTGGAGTCGTCGGTCTGTTTTTTTATGAATAAAACTTTAAGTTTCCTCAAACCTTGCGCTCCGCTAATCGTCCCGCAACGGCCCGCGGTCGCCAGTTTTTTTTTTCCTTTTTTTTTTCAAAAAATTTCTAAAATAAAATTTTCCTTTTTTTTCCTCGGAATATCCTCTCGCATGCATTAAATGGCCTTTTGCATTTAGTGTGCATTAAATGCACCGGGTTGACCGGGGTGCATTTAATACGCCGGGTCAACCCTACCCGGTCTGATCGGTTTTTTTTTTAGAAAAAAAAATTTGTTTTGTTTTTTAAATACTTTATCGCACTTTTTTAGTCATCGGTCTGTTTTTTTTATGAATAACAATAGAACTAACCACGCGCTTCAGGTGCATTAAGTTGCATTAAATGCACCGAGTTGACCCGACCCGGTCCGAACATTTTTAATTTTTTTTAAATTGTTTTTTTGCTTTTTTTTTTTCAAAATATTCACTCGCACTTTTTGAGTTATCGGTATTGTCGGGTCGACCCGACCCGGTCCGCCCCGACCCGTTCCTTTTTTTATTTACGAAATAGCCCCTCAAATATTTACGAAATACCCCCTCGCACTATGTGTTAAATTACGAAAACTACCCTCATTTTAATTTTTTTTTATAAAATACCCCTTTCCCCACTAGCGGTCGACCGTTAGTTTTTTTTTTAGAATGCACCAAAACAGTGCTTGAAATCGGTCGTTACTTAACGACCGTTAATTTTTCTTTTTTTACAAAAATATACCTTCTAACACGTCCAACCGAAAACACCGGCCGCCAAACATCCCGCAGCGGAGCGCGGGTGAGCCTAACTTGTGGGGTTATATGATAAGGCCTAATATTATTTTTCTTTGTGCATTTATATGCTTGTCCCTATTGCCCATCTCTATTTGCATTAAGTAGTTATATAACAACTTCTTGCATTGTAACAATTGTCACATGGTTTGGTTACGTAAATTGCAATGACTCCCCTTCGGTCCTCCCTACCCCTTTACCCTTCCTTAAGATGGATGCATTCTAAAAACTAGTAGTAACCTGTTGCAAAACGTTTAGAGTGGCAGGTATCGTAACTTGGCAACACCATTTTTTGGGTGCCACATCAGCGCCACATCAGCATAACACCAACACCAACACCACTCCTCTAATTATAACACCAAATAACACCACTCACCTCTTTATTTTCATAAAACCCCCTAAACAATTATTTCATTATTTTAACAAACTAACTATTTCATTCATAATTAAACATACAAATTACATTAAAAAAAACACATTACGAAATTTAAAAAAAAAATACATTACGAAATAAAAAAAACATTACGAAATTAAAAAAAAACATTACGAAAAAAAAAACATTACGAAAAAAAAATACATTACGAAATTAAAAAAAAAACTACTCTTCATCCGTCTTCCCGTCCTCGTCACCCAAATCATTTTTCATTTTTTTTTGATCAATTTTTTTTGCTTCTTGATCCAATAGGCGTCGTCTTCGTCCAAATCCTTGGTGCTAGTAGCTAGAAACCTCAACTCCTCCAACCGCATTAGTGTGCGGTCTTTTTCGGCTTGAGCTTCGAAACCCTTTCGGCGGCTCCCGATCAGACGAAGCTCCTGCTCCATTAGCTTTCCCCGAATTGGCCCCGAGCGCAACTTCCACCGGTGCTCGCCGTTGCGTCGATTTGCTTTTCTTGGCGGGCCGTTGTTTGCCGGCGGACGTGGTCGTGCATCGTGACCGAATAGATCCTCCTGGCTAGCCCCGGGGACGTCTCCGGTTAGTCAACTTGTTCGGTGCGTCCATTTCGGGTGGAATCTCAAAACGGCCCAAGCATCTTCTTGAGAAAACGCGACCCCTCTATGCTCGTCACGGTAAATACTTTGAGCCCGTTTCAAATAATCCACATCGTTTTCGCCACTTTTCCCCAAACGTTTGGCCCGTTTGTACGCGGCGTTGAACTTTTCAAATTGACAATTCAACGTATGCCATTTACTAGTCAACATATCCTTCGTACGGTTTTGAAATTTTTTTGAATTGAACTCGTCAAAACCCGATACCAAAACGTCTCATGCTTTGTGACCAATGCCGACATTATTATCTCGTAAAAAAAAAGAAAAAAAACAAAAAAATCATGCTTTTGTGACCTTCCGACATTATTATCTTCGGAAACGGCCACGTAACATGTTGCAAGCAATTCTTCTTCGACCGGTAGCCAACGGCCCGCTGCTACCGGCTCTTGGGGCTCGTCTTCAACATTTTTTCCCTTTCGGGCCATTTTTTTCTTGCGACCGCCTTTTTTTGGCGAATCGACTTGTTGAGGTTGAGTGAGTGTTTGGGAAGATTCTGAGTGGAATGATGGTGGGTTTTGTTGTAGATTATCTAAATCACGGTTTAGGATTTGTGATTGTTGCCATCGGAAAAAAGCTTGTTGTTGTTCTTGTTGGTATTGTTGAAACTGTTCCGGCGTCATCGACCCGGTGAGGAGATTCATGAAACTGTTGTTGGGAAATTCAGACATTTTTTTGATTGCTAAAAAGATGTATGTTTGTATTTGAAGAGTGGTGAATTTGTATGTGATTTTGTATTTGGTAATGTGTTGTATATAAAGTGAGTTGAGTGAGGGGGGTAAAATGATTTTTTTTATTTTAAAAATCAGCCGTTTTAGGGGGTAAAATGATTTTTTTTTTAATATTTTTATTTTTATTTTTTATAAATACTAGCCGTTAGGGGCTAAAATGAAACATTTCAAAATTGGAGGGAAAGAGTAAAATTTGAATTATAGCCGTTAGGGGGGTAAAATGAAATTTTTTAAAAAAAAACACCCCAACGCGCGATGGCCGGCCAACGCCGAGCCCAACGCCGTTGGGCAACGCGTTGGTGGGGTGTAGTAACGCCGGACAACGCCGTTGCCGACGTTACTACACCGAGGCCTCTTAGAGACGGCAATGCGCGCTGACCCTACTACGCTTCCCATCCGATGGCAATATTTGTATCTATATCTATATTTATACTACTTTTTTTTTAATTAGAGAAATAGGATTTACTAAATATAATAAAGGGATGACATTCCATCCATTCAATGCACTAAAACACCTCAAGCATTACAACTAATAAAGCCTTAGGTACAATTCAAATAAACACGACAAACAAATCATCTGAGTCAATCAAGACTTGTAAGAAAATAAACGTGAACACATATAGTCAATGTTTGTACACTTTTGTAAATAAATTTGTTAAAAACTATATGTATATTGAACACGGTTTGGTTCGGGTAAGCGCGGATATTTGAAAATAGAAACCGAAATCAAACCGTGATAAGAGGATATTTCTGGTTTCGGGTTTTTTTTAATTTTGGTTTTCTGGTTATCGTTTTTTGCTGTTTCGGATTGAGCGAGTCAAGTCGGTTTTCCGGTTTCACATGCTTTTTTAACACCCCCATCCATAAAGCTTAACTTTATATAAGTCAAATAGTCATTTTAAACAACGGAAAAACATTGCTCACTAACAATTTTATTATCACAATTATGTAGTGAAAAACATTGCCACTGGTTAAAGAGTATAAATATGCGTGATAAAATTTTGACATCCATAAACTTATCGTCACAAAAAATGTAACAAAGTAAAAATATAAACATAGTTTTCCTGAAATTTTTATTTCAATGTACCGTTGTCACATCATGAAAATACCTTGCTAATATATGTTAAACGCAATGTTGAAACTAAGGTTGCTTTTATCAAGGACGTGAGAGAATCACGATGTGTCCGATGAGGCCTTCCTCACGCTTTATGCCTAGTAAAATCCACCACCCTCACGCGTGAGGATAGTAGAAAAAGACTCACGATGGTGACCATGTAACATTTCGGGCGATGTGTAAGTGTGGGCCCTTTTATACATTTGTTTATTAAATTTTTTTTTCTTCACTACCATTTTATTTATTTATAAATACCTTTTAAACTCTAACATTTTTAAACACAAACTTCTTTTTTATATACTATTTACCAAAAATCTCAATGGCATGTTCGGTTCCACATACCATTGATGAAATCAAAGCTATAGTTCAGAAACAAATTGAGGAGATAAAGTTCGTCAGCTAACGATTATGAACTTAGCCGTCGAAAATAATAATGCAAGCACAGCTAAAGATGATCTGCGGAAAGCATACGAGGAACGCAATGACATTCCAAAAGAGAAACGTGCTTTGATAGACACTTTTCTGAAAGAAGATTTTGATAAAGATTACGAGATGCATAATGCTTTGTTTAGAAAGGCGGCAAAATTAGAACAACAAATCAATAATAAATTTGTTTATATACAAGTAAAAAACAAATAGGCGAACCATTGTGTTTTAGTTTTTGTATTGTTTTTAAATTCCGTATTGTGTTTAAATTTTTGTATTGTAATTTTTATTTCTATTTAAATGAATGAATTCTGTATTGTGTTTAAAATTTCGTATTGCAACGGATACATATCCTGACGGATAGTTTTCCCTCTATAATGGGTTTTTCAATTTAATTTAAAACACACACATTTTATTCAAATAAAAATAAAATTACAATACATAAAAAAGAAATACGATATTAAAATGAAAATACAATACATAAAAAAGAAATACGACATTCAAATAAAAATACAGATTACGATACGAAAACAGCTCCTATTTGTTTTTTTGGTGCATCCAATGGATTTTGTGACTGGTAATTGTGAAACACATTTCCACAACTTTCGTTCAACCTCGAGATCTTTCGTGGATTCGTAGATTAAAAAATTTTCGATCACGACCCGTCTTTCTTGCGGAATGTCTTTGCATTCCGCATATTGTTCATTCAAAGCTTGTTTTGTATGGTATGCTTCGTTAAACACCTTGGTTACGGCAATGATAGCTTGCTGACGAGCGGCATCGTCTATTTCTCATTATTTTTGAACATACTCTTTGATTTTTTTCGACGGTATGTGAGAGAGAACAAGCCATATTTCGAAAATATATGTGAAAGTTGGGTGAAAATGTATGTGAAAGTTGGGTATTTATAAGTGAAAAGTGAGGGTTTTAAATTTTGTAGCCGTTGAGGTATTTTTATTAAATTTCGTAGCTGTTAAATTTAAAAAAAAGTTTTAGTTTTTAAAAATAAAAGGTTTTAGTTTTTTAATAAAAAAATAGTTTGTCCGGTAAAGGGTTTTGTGATTGATAATAGTGAATTGTGAGAAGGAATAAAGGTAAAAAGTAAGAGAGAGAGAAAACTGATGTGGCGCTGATGTGTCCGGTGAGGGGGTGTTTTTAATGGTGATGGATAAAAGTAGCCTAACAAAAATAAGTAACTTAACACACCATATGTCGACTTCATTTTTTCTTTCTCTCTCGTCTAACAAACTTCAACAACTTTCACGTCTTATTTTGGTTTAATTTCGCCATGAATTACTTCAATTCTTCATCATTTCTTGCCCTAATTCATATTCTGATTTGATGGATCGATTCCAAATTGTCTTTTACATAGTTCTATCACAGTCAATTTTACAAAATTGTTATGAAATGTCAAATAAAATACGTCGACCTTCAAGTCGCACCAAAATTCCTTTGAGATTTGGTGATACGATTTGTGAGCTCAATACAAAGAAGAAGAATCAGCATAATACACATGAAGATATGAATAATGAAGAATTTTTTTGTTCTGATGGTGACGTAAGCAGGTAAGGATGTAATGGTGATGATGAGATTATTAGTGTGGAATTGGATGGTGATGGTAGGAATAAGGATGCAAATATGCATAAGGATAAAGGAAAGTTAATGGAATGCTCAGAAAGTATGAATAATATGAGCCCTAATCCAAAGAGCAATGTAAGTAAATCCTGTATTGGTGAGAATTCCGGTATTAATAAAATTGATACACAAATTAGCGAAATTGTGGTTAATGCTGATAATAGTAGAATTACTGTTAATACCAAAACATTCTCTTATGCTAATGATGTGACTAATAATGACATAGAATTAGATAAGTGCTTGTTTTTTTTTCCAACTGGTTTAAATGATAGTGCTGATGAGGCTGTTATATTTGAGGAAGAACTAGTTTTTGAAGGAGTTAAAAAATGGCATAATACAGTGTGTGGATATTTTGTTGGTTGCAGAATGTCATTGAATGAGATGATGTATAATTTGAGAAGAATGTGAGGATAAACATGGTTTGGGTGAGATTATAATGGAAAATAATGATATTTATTTCTTCAAATTTGAGTCTGATGAAGGAATAAACTTAGTGATTGAGTAGAGTCCATGGATGGTTAATGGTAAGCCACTTGTTGTTAAAAATGGAGTTCTGATGTATGCATTGAGAAAGCAGACCCTTGTAAATCCCTATTTGGGTCAAGTTGCTTAATGTCCCTCTGAAAGCATGGAGTTTGAGGGGAATTAACACCTTGGCTAGCAGGTTGGGGAGGCCTTTGATGATGGATAGTATGATAGCTGCTATGTGTCACAATGGTACAAGAAGGACAAGTTATGCAAAAGTGTTGGTTGAAATTGATGTTAATAAAGAAATGCAGGATCAAATAAAAGTGGTGTACAAGGATGCTATGAAGAATACAAACAGAACTAAGTTTGTAAAAACTGAATGTGTCTGGAGACCAGTTATGTGTAGTACTTGTAAAGTGTTTGGACACAGTGAGAAAGGATGTAAGAGGTAGAATGAACAAGCAGTAAAAAAGGTCAAGTTCATGACAAATTTGGATTAAAACGGGCAAATAGAACTGGAAATGTACTAGGCTTTGTAGAATTCAGAGGAAGAAGAGGAACTTATAAAAGGAATGAAGGATTTTACAAACTAAATGTAAATGCTAATGGCAATAACAAATCATTAATAAACCAAAAGAGAATTAGAATAAGGAGGTGAATAAGGTGAATGACAAACTTAATGAAAGTAAGGAGCAAGATACACAAGCTGAGGATGATGTGAATTTAACGAATGATACCCCACCCTCTCTTGAGAAGGTGTGGAGAATGAGTCCTAAGATTTCCCCTGAGTATAAAAAATAGTACTAATAAGTATGTTGTATTAAGTGAGAATAAAGATATAAAAAAGGTTTATGATGATGATGTTTGATATGATAAGAGAATAAGTGTTGATTGGTTTATTTTGAGGAAGCAACAACCATCAGAAGAAGACAGTATTAAGTGGACTTATGATATGAAGAAATATTGTAAATACAGATGGCAACAAGTGAATTTAAAGAAAGATAGAAGTAATGACGAGGAGAATGTTATTGAGGAAAATGATGCAACTAACATGAATGTAATTGCAGATGAAATCATTGGAAGAGATACTCAAATCGTTAATTGAGTATTATAGTAGTATATAACTATATATGGATTTCAAAATTGCTACATGGAATATAAGGGGTGTTGGTAATGAATTTAAGCATAATGAAGCTATGAAGTTTATGAGAGAAGAGAAAGTTTAATTATGTGTCTTTATTGAAACTCATATGAAGGTTAATACAATTCAAAAAGTTAGGAATAAAGTGTTTGGATAGTGGGATTAGATTTCAAATGTGCAATATAGTCCTACATGTTGTAGGATTATGCTTGGATGGAATATGAATTTTGTTAATGTGATGGTGATTACTATGTCTAAAATTGTTCTTTGCAGTGTGGAATTAATTAAAACTAAGCTTAAATTCTTTTGCACATAGTGTTGATGCGTATTTTCTTTTAATTAATTTACTAAGTTTGAAATTTATAAAACTCGTTCACCTATGGTCTACAAACGCGCTAACGGGCAGAGAACCCGATCGTATATTGTGTAGGATTGGTAAACCCGAGGTCGTCCCAAGAGCTAAGTGTTTAGTTTACTAATATGAATTGTCATGATTTTGAAAGATGTTTTGATTGAGAATTGCAATGAAATTAAATGCAAAAATAAAATGGAAGATTATTTCAAAGGTGAAAGGTGTACTATCCTAGCTACTGCTCTATTATTGTAAAGATGATGTTTCCTAGTGCAATGTCTAATTACCGTTTATTATCGTGGTTCTTAAATCGTCAGGTTCGAGTTGTAATCGCAACCTAACCTATACTTCCTAAGATCTCCATATCGCTGTTCTCCGAAATCGAGCATCTAGGTTGTAGTTAATAAACCCCCAACTATTCTAAAGACCTACCTAAATGTCGACAATCCCACTTCTTGACATTAAACACTCCTAAAAGGATTTTCGATGCTCTATAAGTGCCTAATTTAATGCAGGCGGTAGAATGTGCAACCTCCACACTCGAAATAGATGCCAACCTATTTCTAGTATCCCGATAGACTACCTTTCAACTGCTTATGTCTACTCAATAGCTAAGAGGATCTACACTAGCCTTAGCACTACCAACATGCGGGATCTAACAACAGGCAACTAGAATATCCAAACAAACGACAGTTAAACAAAGAAACAAGCATCAATACAATAATGGAATCATAAATAGGCCAGCACTAAAAGTGCTTAGCCACTCATGCTAAAAGTTACAGAAATAATAATGAAAGAAATCATGGATTGATTTTACATTATAATTCTTACAAACATTCGATGAATGATTAATACAAATACGGTTTAAAGCAAATTCTTCCTTAGAATAATGGTGAATGGTACTTAAAAACGCCTTCTAGAGAATCCCTAGTCGGCACTTCTGAGTCCTCTCTCTAATAAATCCCGAAATAACAAAAATAGAGCTTGTATTTATAGCCTCGTACCAACTACGGCATAGCTTTAAGTGAGGAGCTACGACGTAGTTTTTCTAATGCACGTATACTTCTATAGTTTGATATAACTACGGCGTAACTCAATGGTAAGAGCTACGTTGTAGTTTCTTCCAATGTAATATTCTTTGAAATCTACGACGTAGTCCCAAAGGGTTAACTACGTCGTAGTTAGCTTAATCCATAAATGCTTGATTCGGGTTGAGTATGGGCTACGACATAGTTACATCGAACCAACTACGCCGTAGTTTACATCTGGAATATCTACTTTGTGCATTTTTCATCACGCATCCTTCCATTTCCACGTCTTTCCATTCCACAACTCATATTTTCCTAAAAACAAAATATGAAACAATTTACATATTTTTATAGAAATATAACAATTATGAGCATTTCACAAGGGATTTTGATATTAAAAGGTAGAAACTATTTGACGTTATCAAATATCCCCCACTTGACTTCTATTTGCCCTCAAGTAGACCATTTAGAATCATTTCTACAAAGATACCCCCCAACTTAACTCGGGAGATATGAATTTAAAAATTATCTATGCTAAAAAATATCAAAGTCGAACACCTCACAAAAAGGGGAACAAAATCACTCAACTCTCACTAGTTTAAGTGTTTCATTTTTGGGGTTATCACTCAACGCTCAGTTATAGCATGTATTCTATCATAGGCTTGACGAGTACACAAAACTCCACCACTAGAGCTAAGGTCTAAATAATTCTTAAAGGCAACAAGGGTAGACATAAAAATAAGGCTTACAATTGGTGAATCATTCTTATGATCTTAACCGATACCAATGTTTCAGAAAAGGCGATAAAACCACACATGCTCATCCAAATCCATGAACGAGACACCTATGATTGCTCAATTCCTTAACTTGAACAAGCTAAAGGCTAAAATCAAGAATGACTAAGGGAATAATTTAAGACATGGAATCCACATTTAAAGGGTGAAAAATAAAAATACATAAACAAATAGTCTATATTCTATAATCTCTCCATCACTAGTCACCATCCATCTAATAGCTCAAACTTTAAAGCGCGGGAAACTGATCATCTTTAATAATGAGCTAGTGCATCTAGTGTAGGTGAATAATTTTTCCATATAAATCATCAAGGCAAATGTGCACTAGCTCAACCTTCAACACTACTTGGTTTATATACGTACCAACTCTAAATCATCCTCAAACTATATACGAGATAATGATAAAAAATAAAACATAAACTAAGTTGGTTTTAAAATTTCAACTAACACTTAAAATGCCAACATTCTACAAAATTTTGAATTTAAACATATATTATGATTTTTATTTTTATTTTTTAATACGCTTGAAATCTGTAGCATGGGTAATTATAATTACAATAAATAAATAAATAACATCCCCCCACTTGAAATAAATTATATCGTAAGTGATAGTGATAACGGGGGGTCTTCATCGATCGAAATGATGTGTCTTCCACGAAAGTGTATTTCCCGAACCATTCTATTTAAACCACGAACTTAAGCAACTAGTAACTCCCCGACTATGGACAATAGATTACACGGTAGGCTAAGGCAAAATGGTGAAACAAAACATAATACAGGTTTATGAAATGAAAGAAAGGCTCTGATGCATTTTTCTAGGGGTATCTTGCACTAAAAATGAGTACAACAAAGGGTTTTTCACGGTAGGTCGACAAGTCGATGTCACAAATTGATAAACACACATACAGTAATACACATATGGGCTTATTTGGTGTAAATCCCAAAATGTTGTCATCCTGAACTATCTAAAGCAATTGTATCGAGAAAACTCAACACAATACTCATCTATGGTCTTGCAATGATGTACGGGCCAAGTTCTAAAGTCTACAGTACTACCGGCACACTCAAATTTGGTGGGTAATGTCATATAAGAAAACGGAATATAAGGCTGTCCTCACCAATGAAATAATGGGTAGTTATGCTCAGCATAGATCTATTCTATTTTTGGTAAAGAAAAACATGTCAAAACTTTTAAAAATGGCATAATTTTTCAAACAAAACTAGATAAAACGAAGGCAAATATCAGTCAAGTAGTAATTCTACTTCCATCCCCCACTTGAGTTATATAGGGTCTTTATTGTACATAAAATGATAAAATTGGAAGGAAAGAGTATAATTAAAACAGAAAGACTCCCCTGAGTTTGGTTGTGTACGATCGAAGATACACGTTTATAAAACGTGTCTAGCCTTGAGATCCTTGAGCAAACATCACATCCCTGAATCCACATAGAAAACCGCTTGCATTGTACAACAAAACAAAAAATAGATCAAACAAAAGAAATGAAAAACCTAACTCACTTTCTTAGGAATCACGGTTGCATTTAGGGTATGCAACAAGCCTTTTAAACCACTCGGTATCCCGAGTGGACGAGTGAAGTCTCGTGAGGTCTTACAGGGAACATACCTACAAAGTTCATAACAAAATATAAAAGGTTTCGTGAAATTCTGAAATTATTTTGAAAATTTTCCTACATGAGAAAATTACGGCGTAGCTGTATAGTGCGAGCTACGTCATAGCTAAGTGAACCCGGGCAAGCCTTATATCTGGAAGACCAGCTACGGCGTATCTTGGGTATACCAGCTACGTCGTAGTTACATACTGCTGTTATGCCCTCAAATCTTTCACTTACCCATAAGCTGAGGTGATATTAATTCTCTTTTCCTTCATTGTAGCAACTTGCAAAAAAAGGAATTTAAATAAGCTAAAAAGGATATACGACGTGTTGTCTCCCACCAAGCACTTTTTTTATTACAGAGTCTTTAAGTTAGACTTCAACTGGGTCTACGTTTTTTGACACTTCCAACTATGTCCATTTCCTTTCTTATCATTATCTTGAACCTTGACCCGTTTACCCTACCTATCGGCATTTCATCTTTTAACATCATTTTTGCATAAACAAAATTGTTCTCGTCAGCAAATGAGTAGCGTTTTACTTCGAATGTTTCCACATTTAACTCTAGAGGATCTTAATATGTTCCATCCATATATCAATCCCTTTGCTCTTCTTCTTCCAATCCTCCATCATACCATGGTTCGAGTGTTCCTCCATACACTAGCTTACATTTTTCTAAATCCATCCAATATGTACCCTTTCTTCCTAATCCTTAGCTCGTATTTATTAGCCAACTGTGTGACTTCATTTTTGAATTTCAAACTAAATTTCTGCAAAGTTATTGAATATGGGTAATTGTTTATGCCTGAAGAGTCTGATCCTATTTCGAAGCTATCAAGGACCCATTCATTGAGCATAACATTCTTTAAAGATTTATCAATATTTATGTGCCCGAATTTGGCCTTCAACCATTGTTCGAATGAAAAATCTCGCGGTCGAAGTTTATTCTGAACTTCTTAAGTAAAATCGAGAAAATACATATTTACTTTCAAAGCTAGATCCTCATGATGGTCTGATTTAGCCTCTTTAGGGGAAGCTATGGCGTAGTTCCCCTCATAGGGCTATGCCATAATTATTTGTGAGGTGCTTCCTTTTGTGTATACATGAGAATAGTTTAGGTGTTTATAATTTTAAGCAAACCATTCATCATATCTCCTTTCCCGAGTTATGTTATATATCTTACCATTTCTATACCTTATTTGAAGATAATTAGAAATTATCATATCTTCACCTTTGATGTCCCGTCTCTCATTATTACAATAACAATACCATTGCTTGAGGACATCGTGCTTATCCCTTTCATAGATTGAATCTCCTCCATTTCAATTTTTAAATTTGGGTCATAAGTAGGCAAAAATCTACTCAGGTCTTCACTTATTACCCGAATAGGCTTACAAGTATGTAATTTCCAGGTTACCGTTCCTGGTTCAACCATTTTTATCTTTCCCTTACGCCCTGTGAGTGGTTCTTGCACATTATCATAACCGACGAAGGTATCTTCGTTGCACTCATAAGTTTCATATAGGTGATTATGATTTTTCAAATTCTAACCACAAGGGGGAGTCATATGAGAATAGACCCTCACCAATTTCTAGAGGATTAAATGATTCTTCCTCTTGGATAGAATTAGTCATGCAAACTTTTTCAATAGAGACAGTTGGTTGGTGCACATTTTCATTCATATCAAACAAAATCCTATCCTCCCCTATTACTAATAAGATTTCTCTATGGAAAACATTTATCCGAGCATGAATAGTAGCTAGGAATGGTCTACCTAATATCATAGTTTCATTTGGGTCTCCTAGCATACCAATAACCACAAAATCAGAAGGGAATACGAACTTATCACTTTTCACAAGAACATTTTCCACTATTCCCATAGGAGCCTTTTTGACATATCAGCCATTTCAACTAACATTGTTATTTCCTTAAGATTAGTTAGTTATAGATTTTTAAACGTCGAGTATGGCATGATATTGGCACTAGCACATAAGTCTGCTAATGCATACATATTTAAACTACCAATAGTACATGGAAGAGTAAAACTTCATGGATTTAACTTCTTTGGTGGTAGTTGATATGGAAAAACTCTTGATGAACCCTCATTTTGCTTCTCAGCACTCCACACACCATAATTAGTACTAAAATACAGTCCATGAAGTTCGTTAGTATCATTAGAACAAATCTAAGCACTCTGAACATCATTGTCAGCAAATATTACTTTGCAATGACCAATTGGCGGAGATGAGTTGGGCGCCTCCTTAGCAGCCTTTGCATGTAAATCCCTTTTCAATTGCTCAATATGTGTTTCCTAGTTCTTTAATGCGACATTTTGGTTCCTTATGTTCATATATGTGTTCTTCTGAAGCTTTTTCATCGAATCTTTAGTTTCATTCCTTCTCCTAGTCGATTCCTCAATGTGCTTGTTGATGAGATCTTTAAGGCTTGGTTTCTTTTCGCCAAATGGAGGGCGATTCTTCATACGTGTATAGTTCCCGGTAGACCTACACGGTACCTTGCTCCGTTTCTGCCATTGTTTGGAAAAGATCTTCTAAACTCACCATAGTTGACATCCTCAATTCCCTTAACTTATTTGTTAAGCAGGCATTCTTTGTAAGGATTTTTTCCTCCACAAAGTCCACACCCCACTTGGATAACGTACACATTTTCTTTCAGCTTCTTTATGTCTTGCTCGAGACTATCCAACTTAATTGTGATAGCATCAATTTCATCTGATCTACCACTGCTTGTCCTTCAATTACTAGATCCATCCTGCTATTTTTGTGAATGATCTTCCAAAGTTTGAATTTCCTCCCAAACTCAGGTCGGTGTCATTCCAGGGATCAGCCCCTAGGAATCAAGCAATTGGCGAGTCGAGGTATCTAGTCCCTTGTAGAAGATGTTAACTTTATGTTGGTTGTTCAGATCGTGTGTTGGACATTTGTAGAGGATATCATTGTACCTTTCCCAAGCTTGGTACAGTGTTTTATCTCCTTCTTGCTTGAAGTTATGAATCTCTTCAAGCTGTTTTGTGGTCTTGAACGATGGGCAATACCTCTGGATGAAAGCTTTCTTGAGTAGATCCCAAGTGTTGATCGATCCTGAAGGTATCCTATCAATCCATCTCTTGGCAGCTCCTGTGAGTGTGATAGGGAATATACGCAACATGATTGCATCATGAGAAACTCCTTGTATGTTGAAGAGACAGACAATGTCCAAAACTCTTTCCACATGTTCATGAGCATCATCATTCTTGTTTCCTAAAAATGTGTCTTCCCTTAGCTCTCTCATTAACTGGCTCTTGATCTCAAAGTTGACATTGTTTCTGATCTCAGGCTTAACCACGCCCGGAGCTTGGTTCCCTCTAGTCAATGCCAAATACTACTCCACGGTGAGTGTGTTGATGTTAATGTCACCCATCTTGCTACCTGAAAATTAATACAAACAAAATTAATAATCAAAACTAAGTAAATCAAAAATAAAAACAAGAGAAAATTTTAAATGCACAATTATTACTAAAATTTACATTATAAACAGTTTTAGCTCTCCAGAATCGACGCCAAAAACTTGATGCATATTTTCTATTAATTAATTTACCAAGTTTTAAATTTATAAAACTTGTTCACCTATGGTCTACAAATTCACTAACGGGAAGAGAACCCGGTCGTGTATAATGTAGGATTGGTAAACCCGAGGTCGTCCCAAGAGCTGAGTGTTTAGTTTACTAATTTGAATTGTCACGGTTTTGAAAGCTGTTTTGATTGAGAATTACAATGAAATTAAATGCAGAAATAAAAAGGAAGATTAATTCAAAGGAGAAAGGCGTATTAGCCTAGCTACTGCTCTATTATTATGAAGATGATATTTCCTAGTGCAATGCCTAATTACCATTTATTATGGTAGTTCTAAAACCATCAGGTTCGAGTTGTAATCGCAACCTAACCTATACTTCCTAAGATTTCAATCCCGTTGTTAACAGAAATCGGGCATCTAAGTTGTAGTCAATAAACCCTCAACTATTCTAAAGATCTGCCTAAATGTCGACAATCCCACTTCTCGACATTAAACACTCCTAAAAGGATAAGTGCCTAATCTAAAAACAGATGCCAACATATTTTTTAGAAAGTCATTATGTTAAAAGAGAAGCTAAGGAAAGATATAGAAGCAGTTGATAAAAGTCCACATGATTCAAGTCTACAAAAAGAGGCTGCTAAGTCATTAAATGAATATGTTGCTGCTACAAGTGATGAAATGAAAAAATTGCAACAAAAAGCTAAAATCCAATGGTTGAAGGATGGTGATAGGAATACTGCTTATTTTTATGAGATCTTGAAGTCAAGGAAAAGTAAAAGTAGACTGGAAAGCATTAGTAATGAAGAAGGAATTAGATATGAAGGGGATGTTGAACCTGAACAATTTGTTAAACATTTTGAGAAATTTCTTGGGACTTCTGAACATGTGTTTCCAGTTATGGAAAATCTTTTTAAAAATACACTCTCTTAGGAAGATGCAAATGTTATGGTTAGGCTAGTTTCTGATAAGGAGATAAAGGAATTTATTTTTGATATTGATAGTAGTAAAGCTTATGGGCCAGATGGTTACACATCTGAGTTTTAAAAAAAATATTGGGATGTTATAGGGAATGAGGTATGTTTAGTAGTGAAGGAGTTCTTTAGGAATGGAAAATTGCTTGGAGAGGTTAATGCTACTTTAATTGCTCTAATTCCTAAGGTCAGTACTCCAAATAAAGTTTCTGAATTTAGACCTATAGCCTGTTGTAATGTCATATAGAAATGCATAAGTAAAATTCTCACAAACAGAATAAAGAATGGGCTTGATAAGATAATACAAATCAATCAGAGTGCATTTATCCCAGGGAGGCACATTCAGGATAACATCCTTATTGCTCAAGAACTCTTAAGGGTTATCATAGAAGAAATTGACCAAAAAGATGTGCAATGAAAATTGACATACAAAAAGCTTATAATACTGTTAGTTGGACTTTTCTTGAAGATATTCTTCATAAGTTTGGTTTTCATAGAAATATGGTGGAATGGATCATGAAATGTGTAACTACATCAAAGTTTTTTGTTTTTCTGAATGGAGAAGTACATGGATATTTCAAAGGTGGTAGAGGTCTTAGGCAAGGAGACCCTATTTCACCTTACTTGTTTACTCTTGTGCTAGAAGTATTCAATGTGATCATGTGCAGAAACATTAAAGAATCAGAAGAGTATGGATATCATTTTGGATGTAAGGATCTAAAGCTTCCTCACATGTGTTTTGCTAATGACTTGTTTGTTCAGTGCAAAGGAAATAAAGAATCTCAATGTTGTTAAGAAATCACTTGATAAGTTTAACCAAACTTCTGAATTGATTCCTATTTGGGTAAAAGTATTAGTTTCTTTGGTAGTACAAAAGAAAGAGACAAGCAAGATCTTTTACAAGTGTTACCATTTAGATGTGGCAAGCTCCTTGTGAGATATCTCGGTGTTCCCTTAATTGCTAAAAGACTAGGAGTAAATGATTGTAAAGTGCTTATTAACAAAGTTAAAATCAGAATTAATGATTAGAGAAACAAGGTATTATCATATGCCGGAAGAATACAACCCATTGCTTCAGTTTTGGCTTTTATGCAACTTTACTGGACCTCTGTGTACTTATTGCCATCTTCTATAGTAAATGATCTAGATAAGTTGTTTAAAAGGTACCTTTGGAATGCTGGTGATTCTACAAAAGGAAATGCTAGAATTGCTTGGAAAATTATTTTTAGACCAAAAGATTAAGGTGGTATGGGTTTAAAAGATAGGAAAAGATGGAATGAAGTTCTTCTTATAAGGCAGTTTTGGAAAATATTAGAAAGCAAGAATTCCTTGTGGGAAAAGTGGGTCAATGTGGTAAAATTAAAAAAATTAGGAGTATATGGGATACTACTATTGATAAAATGGGGATGGAAGACAATGATGAGAATTAGAGACATAATTAAAGATGATGTTACATATAAGATTGGAAGTGGTCTGAAGACTTCTATGTGGTTTGATAAGTGGTGTCCAAATGGTCCTATGTGCGATGTTATATTAAAAAGGACATTGTATGAAGCAAGAATCAAAGACAGTGTTATGGTGAATGGCTATGGCCAGATGGATGGTTAGACAGATTTCCAGTACTGTTGTATTACTTAAGAACTAACTCGCCAGTTTTTAATTGGAAGCATGTTGTATGGTATAGTCAATTGATACCAAGACATGCTTTTATTCTATGGTTAGCCATTCAGGAGAAAATGTTAACTCATGATAAAATGGAAAAATGGCAGAGTAAGGGTGTGTTTGTTTCATTAAGATGTTTTGGGTCTGAATCTGACTACTACATCTTATTGGTAAGAGGTGGCTACAACGTCTGAATCTGAATGGAATAATGTTGTTTGTTTTTTTATAATTGTCTTAATGGTTCTAATTGTCCATTTTATAGTATATATATTAAACTATAAGAATATGATGAATAAGTAACTTAAATATATCTTTCATGATGAATATTTAGAAAAAAATATTTCAATACTGAAATTCACAAACACACGGTTTCGGTTCACCCCTATCAACAAAAGTGTTACGGTTATCACTTCAGTTCCTCGGCTCACGAAAACTGGCACGATAGTCATATCCAACAAACACGAATAATTCAACCCGCCCGAAATCCTTATACAATTATGTGACCCAACTATAACCTTAACTAAATTTTCGGGCCCAATAATTAAGCAAAACCAATTCAACCCAAAATAATTAACCTATAGTGTTAGACCCTAGTAATATATCATCTTAACTACTCTCGCAATTAGGGGTGTTGATCGGTTCGGTTAAAAAAAAATTGGTCAACCTGAAAACCGAACCGAACCGAGAACCGAAAACCGAATCGGTTCGGTTCTCGGCTTAACCCGAATAACCCGAATTTTTGCTATTTACTTAAAATAAATTAATAATTACATTAATATTTAGTAGCATACATATTAGTGGCAAAAAAAATAATTGATCAAGCATTAATAAAATTTGTTTTTTTTTAATTAGGAAACATAAATGTATTAATGATGTATTTGTTTATATGTATAGAAAGTATATATATAAAGTTTTTTTATCTAATAAATATATTTAAATATAAATATACATATACTAAAATCTATGTAGTATATAAAGAATAGTACATGTAATATAAATATAAATAAACATCACACACACACCACACACACACACACCATGAATTAGGAGGAGATTTTTCATATATATTAAAAATCTAATAATATATATATTATAAATAACAATAAAATATCAAAATATATATATCAATATGAATTCGTTGTTTTCCCCCGGTTTTTGTTTTTATTTTTTTTTGGGTTTTTATTGTGCAGAAAATATGCCAAACTTAAAATCCAACCCGAGAACCGAAATAAGTAGTTTACGTTCGGTTTGGTTTTGGGGCATTTTGGCAAATTCGATTCGGTTGTTAGTTCAGTTCGATTGTTTTCTGTTTTATTCGGTTTCGGTTTTCGGTGTTTCTACTCACCATTATTACTCCTTTATAAAATAATTACTATTAAAATATATATGTTAAAGTAACAAAGTCAATGAAACCTGACACATTCACATGTTCACTCCTCCACATATATTTTATCTTATCTTCTTCGTATTGAAACCTGCAATATTTTTTGTAACAAAAACTGCCCACAAATATATGAGAAAAAAACCCACAAACAATTGCAGAGAGTGTGTAGCAAACCCACGCAAGTTAAAGTAACAAAGGAGGAAGCACGAGTAAGAGGCAATCAGACAACCCATCAACCTCTAACTCAATCAGATCTTACTAGCTCTTACCGCGTCTGGCCAAGAAGAGAAAAACAAACAAGTCCGACGTCTAAACACGTCTGACTGGTAACATGGTATCACGAGAAACCCTAATTCACGTTTAATTTAACATGGTATCACGAGAAACCCTAATTCACGTTTAATTTTTCGGCTGCTGTTTTTGTCCTAAGGTGTCGATCGTTGGTTCTGTTATATAACCAGTCGACCTATTGTTGTGTTGGCAAAGTCGATCGTTGGTTTCTGCATATAACCAGTCAACTTTTATTATTTTTATCTTGTTCATCCTTGTGGTGCTACTGCTTCACGTAAACAAACCTTAAAACATATCCTCCCCAATCACCTCGACACCCCCTCAATCACAAACATGACCGTCATTGATCCTCCCCCACAACCACTCATCCTCCTTTCCGACAAACTAATAACTATCACCAATTTAAATAACCCCATTCCCGTTAAGTTGGACATCGAAGAGATAAATTATTCTTATTGGGTCAATATTGTCCAAAATCTTTGTCGGGGTCACCCCCTTTTGGATCATATCTTAGGTAAGGATGAGGACGATACATCCTCGAGAACCAAGACACCTCCCGATGCCGAATGGATAAAAATTGATACAATCATTCTTTCTTGGATCTTCGTCACTATGCCCAAAACCCTTCAACAAATACTTGTTGTTGAAAATCCTCAATCAGCTAAGGAAGCATGGGACATACTTACTGATATTTTTCATGACAACAAATGTACATGTTCTATTGCTTTGAAGGCGGAATCACGTTCCTTGAAACTTGGAGATTTGACCATAGATGCATACTTTCGCAAGATTGAATCAATTACGATAGTCTTAACTTCTCTCGGGTCGCCTATGAATTCGGATGATGTGGTTACATTTGCACTTGAAGGCTTACCCGCTAAGTATGACAACGTATCCATAATTATTGCTCATCGGGAGTCATTTTCGGACCTTAAGACCGTTTGATCTATGCTTATAACAACCCGTAAATTTTCATCAATGTAAATATCCATCTATTAAGTTACATCTAATGTACTATCTATCTATTATATATGAACCACCTTTTTCAGGGAAATTTTTCGCTTTATTACATTACTTGCATTACCAATATCTCAATATGCAACATAGCTTGCATATCTAAAGTTAACGAGCTCACGCAACCTACCTATGGCAATCCTATCTTCATATATGTCAATAAAACATCATAACATGTCAAGTCAATATCTTAACATCATTTTTACAAAGTACATTACTCATATAATGTACCATTTGCAACGGTATATCAAGATGGGCTTTAAACCGTTATCATTTACCTCTAAACCCTAATTCCATGAAAGGTTAATATCTAAAGTGAATGTACAAGTTACTAAAACATATATACAAGTAATATAACATCTAATTTGAAATATAAAGTCCCTCCAAGTCAAAGTGCAAGTCTTTAAAAGCACAATGTATAAGTCATTAAGCATGACATCCAAAATAGCCATTTTAACTCCGTTTTCATTCTAGTTTCTTCATCACCACTTTTGTACAAGCTACTACACTCAATATACAATGTATAAACCCTAATTATTCTACTCATAAGCTCTCACACATATTTTTACACTCAAAACCGTAATTCAAAACCCTAAACCCTAAAACCGAGCTAGTTTCTAAACCATGACCTGTTTCTTTGTTTTTATCTATTGTAAACCTAAACGAATACTCAAATAAGTTGTAATAACTTAATTTACAACATTATCAATCATATTCTATCATCATTTTACTTCAAATGTATGCGAATTAAATCCAAGAAACTCTAACCGTGCCCTAATATGAACATTCAACCCGTTTACTCGTTTTCGCCCATTTTTGACACAAACCACCTATCAATTTTTGTTAATAATCCTCAATACAAGTCTTAGGATCATTAATCCATGCTTATAACTCAAATATACATGAAATGCAAAGCTAAAAATCCTGTTCGAGTCCTAAAGAGACCCGCGGCCACGTTTTTGCATTTTAACCCATTTTGAAAATTCCTTTTTACACTCAAGCACCTCATGACTCACCCACATGTTACCTTAAGTAGCTTACCATGCTGCTATATCCATTTCTTGGTTCCTTATAAGGCCACATCACCTCCCTTGGTCCTTAAGGTAGTCGCGGCTAAGAACAACCCCAAAGCCACTTCCACCTTGGCCTAGCTACTACCATAGACCTCCATATCACCTCCCTAGACCCTCCAACACAGCTAGATCAGAACCATGCCACCTCAGCCTTTCACCTTGGTCACCAAGACTCGTTTAGGCTATAAATAGAGCTCAACACCCCTCATTTTAACTCTTCCCCCACTTCCTCCTCTATAACCCATCATAGCAGCAATCCTTTGCTCAAATAAGTTCCTAAGAGGTCCTAAGAAGTCTCAAGAATAGAAGTGAAGCAAAAGAAACCAAGAAAAGAAGCCCGTGAGTCGTTATTCTAGGCATACGAAGCTAAAAGTCCTGATTTTGACCCGTTTCCAAGCTATAAGCTCAAAACCAGGTTCCATAAGCTTACAATCTGTTTTCATACCCTTATAATGTTCATATGATCATACGTAAACTCTTGTTAAAAGATTTGAACTCAAAAACATATGTGTTTTACCTTTTTGATCCAAACCGAGCTCGTGAAACCCTAATTTCATGTTTTTACTTAATCTATAAGCTAAACTTGTAAACTATTGTTATAATCTATTCTAATAAGCTTATCTAACATTATAATAAGTACTTTATTAAGTTTTGAAAGAATTTGAGCTTAAAACCCGCACGTTTTCATTTTAAAACCCTAATTTGACCCGTTTTGATTTCTGGCTTAACGAATCGTTATTTTAAACTTTCGTTACGTTAAACCTTAATATTTTAGCTTATTCTAATAATCTATAACCTGCAAATATCTTTTGAAATGTTAAAATAAGCTTGCATGGCCATTCAGACTTGTTTTGTAAATATTATCCATGCAGGGGTATATATCGTAACTTTCTGAAACTTAAGGGACTGAAAATGTCATTTTATCAAAGTTATAACTATAGGGGTCTATTATGTCACTTTCCAAAGTGCAAGGTTTAATGTGTACATCTTTTAAACTAGAAGGACCAAACTCGTAAAAGTGCAAACTCCAAGGGTATATTTTGCCATTTTTCATTCTTAAGGGTCTAAAATGTAACATTTTGAAAAAGTATAAAAATATGTTCAAAACATTATAAGACATAACTTTAATTAACGCTTGACGTGCTTATCGTTTCCAGTTATCAAGCAAAACGCTTAAAACCAATTATATCGTATCACAATACTAGGGAGCTTCATATTAAGAGGTTTCATCTTGGTATTACGTTCTGACTGAGTTGTTGGGTTTACGATTTAAAGTGCCCTAGCTCCTCAAACGTTTACTGAATGACCTCTGAATTATGATGGCCCGAACGGTGATACAATACTCCATAATAATTCAATCAAAGATGATATTCATTATAATGTAAAACATATTCAATCAAACTAAGACTTGACATATTACCCCAGGTTGCGTGTGACGAAGCCGTTACTTTCATTCCATATACCTTTGCTATCACTCAGATTTCCCTATACTGTTAAGGTGAGTTCATAGCCTCGCATTTCAATATTTCAAATGTTTTATAAACCCGCGAGGGGGATACATGCTATAAACCATGAATGCAATTATTTTTGTATGTTGTCCTGATTTATTATTGCCTAAGTTATCTGCTACTTGCCCTTTAAGTCCCCATATCATGAACTGTTAATTACTCTACGGAGTGAGCGCGAATATTGTGAATAGATCTATTTGGGTTGGACTCCCCGTTGGTGTACCCAGTTATACCGGTAACCAATTGCACACCATTAGAATATAACTGCGGGTGTTTTGGCAAAGGCACCCGTTGGGGCTATAACGTATCAAATATATCCCAAGGCTTCAGATTCATGAGCTAATGGCAATAATATTGTTTTACAAATAACGGGTGTATAACAACGTAACCCAATATCAAATTTGCATTCAAATTATTTAACTTAAACCTATGAATATCACTCAACCTTTGTGTTGACTTTTTTGCATGTTTATCTCAGGTAACTAAGCAACCTATGGCACGGAGTGGCGAGGAATTAAAGATGGGAAAACTGTTATTATTCAAACTTTGTGTTTTAGATTTTGGGACCTTTCGTTTGTAAAAACTCTGATGAAATAATGAATGATAACTGAATTTTCAAAAATGACTCTTTTTGATTCGTTTTCTATGATTATGACTGTTGTACCTTGAAGTAATACCCCAGATTAGCTTATGCTGCTATATGTAAAAATGGGGGTGTTACAGATTTAGTATTAAAAGCCACGTTATAAAGAACAAGGTTGAAACCTTAACTATAACTACTTTTCTTTTTTCCATCCAAGAAAGTCCTCCGTGCCGCTATATCTTCCGAAATGGTATGTAAAGATACATAACTATTATATTACTAAATAAATAACTTATGTTATTTACCGCTGGGTTGTTAAACAGAACGATGTCTTCTCCTGACCATCCTACTTCCAATATGGAGGATGCCTTTTCCTCAAACTTCCCAAACTATCTTCCTTCGGCTTCTCCGGATTATATCCCGACTTCACCGGGAAAAACTTACTCTAGCTCTTCCAACTCATTTGGAATAGTCCCTCTAATTTCACCAACTCTTTCATTATTTCATGATGATCCCTACATGAAAGCTTTGCAAGCCTTTTATACTGAAAAATCACTAACCCGGCCTCCAATATATATCTACATCTTCAAATTAACCTAATCCTCAAAAAATTTCTGTCACCTAAGAAACAAGGCCGATCATCTTCTTCTACCTCTTCCCTACCTCAAGCCTTTGAGATAGGTGAAAGCTCTCGAAAGACAAGTATAGAGCGTCATGAGGAACAAATCGAAGAAATTATGAATTACTTAGGAGAACTCTCTCTTGATCGTATTGTGCATATAGAAGATAAAGTCGAAGGTCTCGGAAAAGGACGAGTAATCATCCAACAAGATTTTGATATTTTGGAAGCTGAACTTCAACAAGCTCGTGCCCAAATTACCAAACTCCAGAGGAAACAAATGGGAAGTAACCATAAGATTTCTCTAGCCCGCTTCAGGATTACTGAACTAGGAGACATTATCAACGACATGCATATTCGTCACCAAGCGGATATAGAAAATAAAAAAAAAAAAAATATAGAAAATCTCCAAGACTCCATCAACGAACTCAAGAACCGTATGGAATAATCATCCAACTACTAGCTTAGATTCCAGTATTAGCTTTTAACCTAGCCACGGGATGTGTGGTATAAATAAAAACACTTGTCAAATCTTGACTATGTATAGTACTAAGGCAAGTTGTTCTTAATACAAAGGCAATCCCGTTATCTACCTTGTTGTTTCTTAATACTGCTTTATTCATCTCATCATCATTCATCATTCATTCATCATCATCATGTGCATCATCTTCATCATCATCGTCCTCATAGCAATGCTTATTTTTGAACTTTAAGCATTTTAAAGAAAAATAAGCATTACTCTTTAAACAATCTTAGACTTGTGATATCATTCTTATTATGTGTTGTCTTTTTTTGATAGAATGCCTCCTAAAAGGACGTCAACATCTGAAGCATCGGCCATTACTCAAGCTGCCATTATAAAACTAGTTGCTGACAGTGTCACTGCAGCTCTAGAAGAACAAGCTCCAACAATGGCAAATGCTAGTAATCCCAATAGGAACACCAGTCCTACTGGAACTCCTGTAGTAAAAACAGGAAACTATAAAGAGTTCATCAGCTGTCAACCTTTCTACTTTAATGGTACGAAACGAGCAGTTGGCCTTATTCGCTGGTTTGAATGAACCGAATCAGTATTCTCTCGTAGCAGATGTGCTGAAAAAAACAAAGTAACATTTGCTACTGGTACTCTAACCGACGATGCCTTATCCTGGTGGAATGCATATGCCCAGCCTATGGGAGTAGAGCAAGCCAATCGAATCACCTGGACTGAGTTAAAAAGGCTTCTGACGAACAAGTATTGTCCCCGGACTGAAATCAAAAAAATGGAAAAAGAACTTTACAATCTGACTATAAAGGGAAATGATCTTAAACCTTATGTTAGAAGATTCTGAGAATTAACAATCCTATGCCCGAACATGGTGCCAAACACCGAGAAACTCTTGGAAGCTTTCATCGGGGGACTACCTCGAAGCATTGAAGGAAATGTTACTGCCTCTAAACCTCAAACTTTAGAGGAAGCGATTAACATAGCCCAAAGGCTAATGGATCAAGTAACCAAGCATACTCCAGTGCAAGTATCAAGTGACAACAAACCAAAGTTTGATGACAGAAGAACTTTCAACAACAACTCTCGCAGCAACAACAACTACCGTAACACCAACACTAACAATCGCTACAATAATCATCAACTACAACAAAACCAAAGGCAAGAAGCTGTTAGAGCTTATGCTGTTACTCCATCTGGAAACAATAGGTATGCCGGAGACCTCCCATTATGCAAGAGATGTAATCTCCATCATACCGGACCTTGTACTGGCAAATGTAATATTTGCAACAAGGTGGGCCATTAGAGCAAGAACTGCCAAAACAAGAAGCCAGCCACTAGAAGTAATCAACTACCAGTGATAGTTGTTTGTCATGTCTGTGGAGAAAAAGGGCATTATATAAATCAGTGCCGAAAAACCAACATCAATGCCCAAGGAAGAGCCGACATGCTAAGAGATAAAAATGCTCATCAAGACCCGAATGTGGTTACGAGTACGTTTCTTCTAAATCAGCATTTACCCAAAGTATTGTTTGACTCTGGTGCTGATAAAAGCTTTATATCCATATCTCTTGCCTCTAAACTAAATAGTCCATCTATTACAATAGATATCTTTTATGATATCGAAATGGCTGATGGAAACTTAGTAAGCACAAACACTATTATCAAAGGTCGCACTCTAACTTTGTTAGATCAACCTTTCGAAATTGATCTCATGCCAATTAAACTTGGTAGTTTCGACGTTGTCATTGGTATGGACTGGTTGTCCAAGTATCATGCCAAAATTCTCTGTGACGAGAAAGTCGTTCACATTCCTATCAATGGTGAAACTCTAATCATTCGAGGTAATCAAAGTAAAACTCGACTAAATCTCATATCCTGTATAAAAATTAAAAGGTATATATCCCGAGGTTGACAAGTTTTCATGATCCAAGTAATGGAAAAGAAATCAGACGAGAAAAGACAAGAAGATATCCCCGAAGTCAAAGAATTTTCAAATGTTTTTCCTGTAGATCTACCTGGTCTTCCTCCTGTTCGTCAAGTATAATTCCAAATCAACTTAATCCCCGGAGCAGCGCCTGTAGCTCGAACAGCTTATAGATTGGCTCCTTCAGAAATGCAGGAGTTGTCTAACCAACTTCAAGAACTAGCAGACCGAGGTTTCATTCGACCAAGTACATCGCCTTGAGGAGCTCCTGTCTTATTTGTTAAAAAGAAAGACGGATCTTTTAGAATGTGCATCGATTACCAAGAGTTGAATAAACTTACCATAAAGAATCGTTACCCACTACCCAGGATCGATGACTTATTCGATCAACTTTAAGGTTCAAGCATTTACTCAAAAATCGATTTAAGATCAAGCTATCATCAACTGAGAGTAAGGGACGAAGATATTCCTAAGACTGCTTTTAGAACAAGATACAGACATTATGAATTTCAGGTCATACCATTTGGTTTAACAAACGCACCTGTTGTATTCATGGATCTCATGAATCGTGTGTGAACCATATTTGGGCAAATTCGTAATAGTATGTATCGGTGATATTCTTATCTACTCTCATAACAAAGAAGAACACGCAAATCATTTGAGAATAATCTTGGAATTACTCCGAAAAGAGAAATTGTATGCCAAGTTCTCTAAATGTGATTTCTGGATTCGTATCGTGCAATTTCTTAGACATCTCATTGATAGTCAAAGACTTCATGTTGACTCTGCCAAGATTAAAGCTGTTAAGAACTGGAAATCTCCTACTACACCCACAGAAGTGTGTCAATTCTTAGGACTCGCCAGATATTACCGAAGATTTATCGAAGGTTTTTCAAAAATTGCAAAGCCTTTGACTAAATTAACCCAGAAAAACATGAATTATATCTAGGGCGAAGAACAAGAATCAGCTTTCCAACTCCTTAAACAAAAACTCTGTGAAGCACCAATCTTAACATTACCAAAAAGAAACAATGACTTTGTCGTTTACTGTGATGCTTCTCTTCAAGATTTAGGAGTTGTATTAATTCAAAGAGAAAAAGTCATTGCATATGCATCTCGACAACTCAAACCTCATGAAGAAAACTATACCACTCATGATCTTGAATTAGGAGCAGTGGTATTTGCTCTTAAAATCTGGAGACACTATCTATACGGTACAAAGTGTACAGTTTTCACTGATCACAAAAGCCTTCAACACATTCTTCGTCAAAAAGAATTGAATATGAGGCAACGCCGATGGTTAGAATTACTCGCAGATTATGATTGTGAGATTTGCTATCATCCTGGAAAGGCAAATGTTGTGGCAGATGCCTTAAGCCGGAAGAAACAAATCAAACCACTCCGAGTTAGAGCATTGATCCTAACCGTTCATCCAAAATTACCATCTCAAATTCTCGAAGCTCAAAATGAAGCCCTCAAAGAAGAAAATGTCAAAACCGAAAACCTACGAGGAATGGACAAATCATTTGAAATTCGTCCTGACGGAACTCGTTGTATCAAAAATCAAAGTTGGTTACCACTTTTTGGCGGTTTAAGAGACTTGATCATGCATGAGTCTCATAAATCGAAATATTCTATTCACCCGGGTTCTGATAAAATGTACCACGATCTAAAGAAACTCTATTGGTGGCCTAACATGAAGGCAATCATCGCGGAATATGTTGGCAAATGTTTGACATGTTCTAGAGTTAAAGCGGAATGCCAAAAGCCATCTGGTTTGTTGGTACAACCGGAAATTCCTATGTGGAAATGGGAAAGAATAACAATGGATTTTGTTACAAAGCTACCCAAAACCGCAAACGGACATGACACCATCTGGGTCATTGTCGATCGCCTTACCAAATCCGCACATTTCATACCTACTCGAGCGACTGATAGTATGGAAACTCTTACAAGGTTATACATCAAAGAAATAGTCTCTCGACATGGCGTGCCAATCTCCATCATCTCGGATCATGACAGTCATTTCACATCCAGATTCTGGCAATCATTGCAAAATGCTTTGGGTACTCAATTAGACATGAGTACAGCATATCATCCTGAAACTGATGGACAAAGTGAAAGAACCATCCAAACACTCGAAGACATGCTTCGAGCCTGTGTCATAGACTTTGGGAAAGGATGGGATAAACACTTACCATTGATAGAATTTTCCTACAATAACAGTTATCATGCCAGTATCAAGGCAGCACCATTTGAAGCACTTTATGGATGAAAGTGCAGATCACCTGTTTGCTGGGCCAAAGTTGGAGATGTTCAACTCACGGGACCAGAAATAATTCATGAAACCACTGAAAAGATCGTGCAAATTCGTCAACGCTTGCAAGCTGCAAGAGATCGGCAAAGAAGTTACGCCAATGTAAGGCGAAAGCCTTTAGAATTTCAAGTTGGCGATCGTGTTATGTTAAAAGTATCACCTCGTAAAGGTATCTTTCGATTTGGAAAACGAGGAAAGCTTAATCCCCGATACATTGGACCATTCAAAATCCTTGAACGGATTGGTCCAGTGGCATACAAACTAGAGCTTCCTGAAGAGCTTAGTAATGTCCACAATACTTTCCACGTTTCTAATCTCAAGAAATGCTTATCCGATGAATCTCTCATCATTCCAATGAAAGAACTCAAACTCAACGACACACTCAACTTTGTAGAAGAACCAGTGGAAATTATGGATCGTGAAATCAAGCAACTAAAACGAAGTCGTATTCCTATAGTCAAAGTGCGATGGAACTCTAAAAGAGGACCAGATTTTACATGGGAACGCGAATATCACTTCAAAATCCAATTAAATCTCAGGACGAGAATTCTGTAAGGATGGAGGACTATAACAACCCATAAATTTTCATCAATGTAAATATCCATCTATTAAGTTAGATGCAATGTACTATCTATCTATTATATATGAACCACCTTTTTCAGGGAAATTTTTCGCTTTATTACATTACTTGCATTACCAATATCTCAATATGCAACATAGCTTGCATATCTAAAGTTAACGAGCTCACGCAACCTACCTATGGCAATCCTATCTTCATATATGTCAAGCAAACATCATAACATGTCAATTCAATATCTTAATATCATTTTTACAAAGTACATTACTCATATAATGTACCATTTGCAACATTATATCAAGACAGGCTTTAAACCATTATCGTTTACCTCTAAACCCTAATTCCATGAAAGATTAATATCTAAAGTGAATGTACAAGTTACTAAAGCATATGTACAAGTAATATAACATCTCATTTGAAATATAAACTCCCTCCAAGTCAAAGTGCAAGTCTTTAAAAGCACAATATACAAGTCATTAAGCATGACATCCAAAATAGCCATTTTACCTCTGTTTTTCTAAGGAAACTTGTACAATCTATTAAGTACAAGTTACAAGCAATTCATGCACTTCAATTACATTCCATATTCCTTCTCATTTCATGAAATTACAAGAAATCAAACTAAGAAACCCTAAACCGAACTAGTTTCTAAATCGTGACCCGTTTCTTGGTTCTTATCCATTTTTAACCTCAACCATTATTCAAATAAGTTGTAATAACATAAATTACAACATTATAAATCACATTCCATCATTACATCATCATTTAAACAACAATGTACACGAATTATACCTAGAAAACCCTAATCGAACCCTAATTTAAACTTTTGACCCATTTACTCATTTTCGCCCATTTTAAACCCAAACTACCTATCAAAACTTATTGTAAACACTTAATATAAGTCTTGTGATCCTTAATCTATCATTACTAATCAAATGTACTGGAAAAATAACCAAGAAAACCCTAGTTCGAGCCCTAAGAAACATGTGACCCCTATTTTTGCTTTTTGACCCATTTTGAAGCTACTCCTTGCAAAAAAGCACCTTGATGACCCTCCTACTTGCTTCTATAGTAGGTTACAAGCACCCCACCTAAATATCTAGCTCACAATTTGGTTACAAAAGCTCCACATCACCTCTTAGTCTCTTTTTCTACCCGCGACACCACAAGAACAAACCACCACCCTCAAGCTAGTTTCTAGCCATGGAAAATAATCATGTAGCCTTACCACATCACCCTCTAGCTGATACATATGTCCTAACTTGGCCTCTAAGTCTCCTTGGCCTCCAAGGTTGATTTCGAGTATAAATAGAGGGGGTAAACCCTTCAGTCAAACTCATCCCCCACATCTTCTTCTATAACCCATTCAAGCAACTTATCTCTGCTCAAAGAAGTTCCTAAGGAGCCCCAAGATCAATAATCAAGAGAAAGATTGAAGCCTTGAAGCCTCGAAGAACCATTTCTAGGCGTACGAAGAGAAAAGACCCATTTCGACCGGTTTTCCTCCATTTTCTATTCTCAAAGCTCAAACCTAGGTTTCTTATGATCCATATCTGCTCTTACACTAGTATAATGTTCATATGATGATACTTGAACTCATGTTAAAGCTTTTAATCTAAAAATCTAGGCATTTTTCCATTTTGATCCAAAACCAAACTCATAAACCCTAATTCTATGTTTTTCTTTAATCTAAATGTTATAATGGTTAAATGTTGCTATAATATATCTTAAATAATGTTAATATAGCAACTTTATTGATTCTTGAAAGAATTTGAATTAAAAACCTACGTGTTTTCGTTTTAAAACCCTAATACGACCCGTTTTGATTTTTAGCTCAACGAATGATTATTTTAAACTTTTGTTACGTTAAACCTTCATATTTTAGCCTATTTTAATAAGATATAGCCTACAAATATCTTTTGGAATATTAAAATAAGCTTGCATGGCCATTCAGACTTGTTTTGTAAATATTATCCATGCAAAGGGGTATATATGGTAACTTTCTGAAACATATAACTAAAAGGACTAAAAATGTCATTTTATCAAAGTTATAACTATAGGGGTCTATTATGTCACTTTCTAAAGTGCAAGGTTTACTTTGTACATCTTTTAAACTAGAAGGACCAAACTCGTAAAAGTGCAAACTCCAAGGGTATATTTTGCTATTTTTCATTCTTAAGGGTCTAAAATGTAACATTTTGAAAAAGTATAAAAATGTATTCAAAACCTTACAAAACATAACTTTAATTAACGCTTGACGTGCTTAACATTTCCAGTTATTGAGCAAAACATTTAAAACCGATTATGTTATATAATTCATCATCGATGTGCTTTATAAAAATCCTATCCCGAATCTATATCATATCACAATACTAGGGAGCTTCATATTAAGGGGTTTCATCTTGGTATTACGTTCTGACAGAGTTGTTGGGTTTATGATTTAAAGTGCCCTAGCTCCTCAAACGTTTACTGAATGACCTCTGAATTATGATGGCCCGAACGGTGATACAATACTCCATAACAATTCAATCAAAGATGATATTCATTATAGTGTAAAACATATTCAATCAAACTAAGACTTGATATATTACCCCAGGTTGCGTGTGACGAAGCCGTTACTTTCATTCCATATACCTTTGCTATCACTCAGATTTCCCTATACTGTTAAGGTGAGTTCATAGCCTCGCATTTCAATATTTCAAATGTTTTATAAACCCGCGAGGGGGATACATGCTATAAACCATGAATGCAATTGTTTTCTGTATGCTATTCCGATTTATTATTGCCTAAGTAACTGCTTTGCCTTTAAGTCCCCAATATCATGAACCGTTAATTACTTTACGGAGTAAGCGCGAATGTTGTGAATAGATCTATTTGGGTTGGACTCCCCGTTGGTGTACCCAGTCATACCGGTAACCAATTGCACACCATTAGAATATAACTGCGGGTGTTTTGGCAAAGGCACCCATTGGGGCTATAATGTATCAAACATATCCCAAGGCTTCAGATTCATGAGCTAATGGCAATAATATTTGTTTTATAACACGTGTATAACAACGTAACCCAATATCGAATTTGCATTCAAATTATTTAACTTAAACCTATGAATATCACTCAACCTTTGTGTTGACTTTTTAGCATGTTTTATCTCAGGTAACTAAGCAATCTATGGCACGGAGTGGCGAGGACTTGAATATGGCAAAACCGTTATCATTTAAACTTTGTATTTTAGATTTTGGGACCTCTTGTTTGTAAAAACTCTGAAGAAATAATGAATGATAACTAAATTTTCAAAAACAACTCTTTTTAATTCGTTTTCTATGATTATGACTGTTGTACATTGAATTAATACCCCAGATTAGCTTTTGCTACTATATGTAAAAATGGGGGTGTTACAGATTTGGTATCAAGAGCCACGTTATAGAGAACAAGGTTGAAACCTTAACTATAACTACTTTTCTTTTTTCATCCAAGAAAGTCCTCCGTGCCGCTATATATTCTGGAATGGTATGTAAAGATACATAACTATTATATTACTAAATAAATAACTTATGTTATTTACCGCTGGGTTGTTAAACAGAACGATGTCTTTTCCCGACCATCCTACTTCTAATATGAAGGATGCCTTTTCCTCTAACTTCCCAAACTATCTTCCTCTCCAGATTATATCCCGACTTCACCAGGAAAAACTTACTCTAGCTTTTCCAACTCATTTAGAATAATCCCTTTAACTTC
>BQNB010064658.1:1863-35236 GCA_026074375.1 Tanacetum coccineum | reverse complement strand
TTAAGTACTTGTATTTGATTTTTAGCTTATGGCTTATTCTAATTGGTTTAATTCCTGCTCAAACTAGCTTATTATGGTAGTTGTAGATTGCTTGTAGCTTTTTAAGTCATAGTCTTAGCTTATCGTAGTTTGTTAAGTTACTTGAGTTTTGTAATAAGTCTAAAAATAAGTCAAGTGTTTACTGTTTGCTTTTCAGCTATTTTCTAGCTTATTTAGGGTTTTTCATAAAAAGTTTCTTTTATTAAAAGTGCTTAATTTTAGTTTATCTACAACTTTGTTTTTATAAGTTTTTAAGTTTTCAAAAATAAAAAAAGGGGAAGGTGGAGATCGGGGGTGAGCAAGGCTCGAACCCCCGACCTCAACACCCTCAACCCTTATAAACGTCTCAACCACACACCTCACTACCAACATGCCCTGAGGTCTTTTTCGTTAAACCTTTACAAAATTTAATATTTGTACTAGTTTTCTCATTTTAGATTTATAAGTTGTTTTAGCTTTTTACACAGCTTATTCAATAAGCTGTGTAACTAAGCTTATTTTTCCTAGGTCCGTATTAGTTCAAGCTAATTTCCATAATTTTTTCAGAATTTTTATAATTAGTTTAGTATTTTTAAACATTTATTTTTGTTAAAATCTTTAAAAAATCATAAAAAATAATCAAAAAAATATAATTCTTTTTTAGAAAATTTTCTTTTATCATAAAGTTTCTAGGAAAATTAGTTTTGCTTTTGTAGGGTCAATATTTTGCAATTTCACTTTTTAAAGAACGTGATTCATTTCCGTTCTCGTTTTTCGTATTTTTAAGCTCATTTAAATTCCGTTTTTGTTCTAGTTTTTTTTAAACTTACTTTTTAGTTAATTAGAGTCTATTTAAAAAGAAAAATTCATTTTAGGTTTAAATTTGGAAATTTAGGGTTTTTAATCACCATTTAGGGTTCCCGTTTTGCGTTTTTAGTTAAAGTTTGATTTCCCGTTAATTGTTTTTGTGCTTAATTGTTGTCATTTGCTTATTTTAATTGTTTTTTAATTCATAGAAATAGATAATCAAATCAATCTTTGAACCCATTCCAATCATTGTCCGAATACAAACGTGGTCTCAATTTCACAAATCGTTAGGGAATAACAACCCGGGAATCATACTTCCCGGTTAATATACGTAGTATACATATTTGTGAGAATTCTCCTTACTACCTTTGTCCTCAAGGGTAGTTTAGTAATTTTCTATACTTATATTTTATCATTACGTGTGTTGGTTCAACACGAATCAATTTTTGGCGCCGTTGCCGGAGATTTGTGATTAAGATTCCTTCGTTTGCGTTTATTGATCGTGATTTGAAGACCCTTTCATTTTTGAAAGTTTTGTTTTTGTTAAAAAAATCAAAAATACAAAAAAATTATAAAAAGTAAAAAGTAAAAAAAAAATATTTTTCTTTTCTTTTAGTATACTTATCATATATAAAAAAAATAAAAAATATAAAAACAATTGTCCACAAAAAAAAAAACAAAGTTGGTAAAAGAACACTAACAAATAATACCTTCAATTGAGGTATTATCCATAATAAGTTCCCAACTCGAATCAAAGATTTAAAAACTTGTCATTTGTCTCATTTACGAAATACGGCTCACCTTAAAAAGTAAAATTTTTAAGAGCTACCGTGAAGTAAATTTGATTATTTGGTTTTAAGTTGTCTTCTCGTTATCCATTAAAATAAATTGTTAAAAAAAATTAGTATAAATTTTCTTTTTCTATTTTGTGCATGCGCACTCGTTCCAACCGTAACCATCAACAAGCCCCACCGGCTGTTGTAGAACCATTTAATTTAGAAGAACCTTTTGATAATCCTCCCCTAGTTCCGATGGTCGATAACCGGACTATGGCGCAATTGCTTCAAGCACCCACCGAAGGGCACGAAGATGTAATCGTAATTCCTGAAATCAATGTTAATTTCGAGTTAAAGCATGGTTTGATCAATCTTGTTCAAAACAAGCAGTTTTTTAGACATGATAAAGAGGATCCACATGCTCACATCCATTATTTCAATAAGATCACCTCAACGATGAGATTCCCAGACGTCCTGAGCACGTCAATTAAGCTTATGCTTTTTCCATTCTCTCTCGAAGGTTCAGCCCGGATTTGGCTAGAGAAAGAACCTCCTCGATCAATTTTGACATGGGATGATCTTGTTTCAAAATTCATTAATCAATTCTTTCCTCCTTTAAAAACAACAAATCTTCGAAACGAAATCACGAGATTTCAACAAAGATTTGAGAATCGTTTTACGAGGCTTGGGATTGATTTAATGATCTTCTTCGAGCATGCCCACATCACGGATTTTCAGAACTACATCAACTAGATTCATTTTACAATGCTTTGAATGCTAATGATCAAGATTCGTTGAATTCCGCTGCGGGTGGAAATTTTTTAGATAAGATGCCTCATGAATGCTTGAGAATTATCGAGAGTAAATCCAAGGTTCGTAATTCACAAAACAAGGCAGTCGTTGCCAAAGTAAGTTCGAATTCATCTACTCTTGGAATTTCACTCGATGTTGCTGCTCTTACAACCGAAGTTTCTTAACTTAAGAATATGATGGAGACTATGCTTATCGACAAGCAAAAAGCCCAAGCTCCCGTACCCGTAAAAGCGGTCGAGCAGAGTTATGTAACTTGTAGAGGAACTCATTCTTATAGAAATTGTCCCGCCACCAATGGCAATGTTTATCGAGACAACATTCAAGAGTACGTTTCACAAGATGCTGCAGCTAATTTTAATCAAGGAAATACCAATTCCAGACCTCCGATGGTTGCAAACCAAATCCGACCTCCTGGTTTTCCTCCGATTCAAAACAATCAAAACCGTTTCAATCAAAATCAAGGAAATAATTTCAACCAAAATCGAGGAACCAATTTCAATCAAAACCGTGGAAATAACTTCAACCAAGGACAAATTTATCAACCTCCGACTAGTCAACCACCGGTTTACCAAGTTCACCCTTATCAAGCTCCCACTCCGCAAATGCAAGGTGTTTCAAAGACCGATTTTGAGAATTATGTCAAGGCTAATGATGTTGTATTAAGGAATATGCAAAATCAAGGCTAAGGTTTACAAAACCAGATGACAAATTTAACGGAAATGCTTTCTAAGTTTGTAAATTCAAATACCACTTCGTCTTCGAGTTCAGGTTCTCTTCCAAGTAACACCGTTACTAACCCAAAGGAAGACTTGAAGAGTATTACTACCCGAAGCGGTGTTGCTTATCAAGGACCTACGATTCCTACTACTTCTTCTCCTAAAGTGGTGGAACGAAGAACCGAGGTGACAAAGGACACGGTTTTTCCTACTAATAATAGAATTACTGAAGACGTCCAACCTCCGGTTGTCCCAGTTGAAAACCAAAATCCAGTTTCCAAGCCAGTTGTTGCTCCCGTTAGTGCACCGATGCCTAACCCAAAACCGTCGATTCCTTATCCTTCAAGGCGAAATGATGAGAAGCGTCGTGAAAACGCTAACGAACAAAAAGAGAAATTCTATTAAATCTTTAAAGATATGAGTTTTGAAATTAACTTCATGGATGCTTTGACTCTAATGCCTAAAATTGCTTCAACTCTTAAAGCCTTAATCGGAAATAAAGAGAAGCTTAGTGAGATGGCTAGAACCCCTTTGAACGAACATCGCTCGGCGGTCATACTTAATGTAGGTCCTTGGTTTTGGATCTATACAGCCTTTGTAAGACAATAGTTAACTTGAATAAATCTAAATCAAATATGTAAGAGACACTGACTATGAATATCAAGTGTTAATGCGGAATCTTAACACAAGTATGAAGAAGAACACGATATAATACTAACTTCGTATATTGCTATTGATTTCTATTAGGCTTGGATGCTTAAACACTATGCCGTAGGGTTCCTTTTATACACCAAGGAAACCCTAATAGGCTTTACAAAACGTGTGAAAGGATAATGCATATCCTTTTCTAAGATATCTCCTAAGATATCTCTAAGATAACTATTATCACTATTCTGTTACATAAACAGACTTAACTAAATACGACCAGTACTAACTATAGTACTGCCACTCTACCAGTACTAACTTTAGTACTGCCAGACTTAACTTAGAACTTGACAGAACTAACTAACTACTTTACAGAACTAACTAATACTACCAGACTTAACTGTTATACTATCAGTATTAAGTCTTTTACAATATATTTCCTAACAATCCTCCCCTAACTTGATCTTCACTTGTAAACTTCAAGTTTCTTCAAATGTCTTCAATTTGAGCTTCCTGAGGATGTTGTAAACAAAACTCTTGGAATTATTCTTGAACTGCAATTCTTCAAATCATCTCTTTTTGATCTTTGCAGCAACTATTCTTCAAAGCTTTTCAGCAACACTTCATATCAGCAACATTGACTATATGTACATCAAATCATATAGTTTCAGACTATTCTCATCACTTCCAGGTGTGTTAACTCCTGTGAGAGGTGAATCATTAAAACTTTAAATGGATTTGATGTCTCTTTACCAGTTAGCCATTTACTCTGGAGTAGTTAGTCCTTTGGCCACCAGAAAGGTGCATGTCCATGGTCGACTGAAAACCATTTCAACTCTCAGTACATGAAACATTGGTGAGTTGAATACCATATGGTTTTTGGCAAACCATTATAGCCATAAACGGATTTGATATGCCTTTACCTGTAGCCGTTTGCTCAGGGCTAGTCAATCCTTTGGCACCTAGAAAAGGTAAATTCCATGGTGGATTGATTACCATGTCAACTCTTTGTACATGAAACTTGGTGAGTTGATGTACCATCCACTTTTTGGTAAAGTGTCAACCATCTAATATGGATTTGCAATTTGTCTTTACCATAAGCCATAATCTCATGGACTAGTTATGGTTTTTCCACAGCCTTTACCACAATCCATAAACTTGTGGGCTAGCCAACTCTTTACTAACCAGATATGGTGAGTTGATAACCATACAATTTTTGGCAAATTGTCAGCCATTAACGGATTTGAGAAGTCTTTACCAAGAGCCGTTTGCTCCTGGACTAGCCAGTCCTTATGTCTGTTAGACATGGTGGACTGATAACCATTTGTTGTGTTAGTGCATAGCACCTCCACCAAGTGTTGTTCTCCTCATCTCCATTCTAGATATCTAACTCATCAACCTTCATTACTTCCTAATGCCAGCTTGCTTCTCCATCATTTTCAAAAGTTTGTAGCAATCCTCATCTGGTTTTCCTCCTTGAAGTTTCTTGTCCAACATTGCTTTGCACACTTCAGCAGACAAAGGATACTTTCTCTCTATTAGCATATATATATCCACAGACTCCAAGTTCAAACAGTGTACTCTGCAAGCATCATAGTATCTCCAACAAATTAACCTTTGTTGACCTGGCAAACTCCAAATTGAATCTGTACTAAGGGGTTCTTCAAACATGTTCTTCAAGTATTCCCAAAGTACTTTTTCAAATTCATCCTCTGGCTCATTCATACCATGTTTTCTCATCACAATCCTGTATAGCTCTGTAAGATCATCTCTTGATATGTCAGTCAGCATTGCTCCAAAGCTTATGTATACCATATCAGTTCCATTCTCCCTTACAATCTGGTATACACCTTTCCTTCCTTGCTTAATGATCTTGTAATTTGCTATACTGGGTGATTTTATAGCTACAGGAACAGGATTAATAGGGATTTTAGTACCTGAAGTAGAATCATCTTTTTCAACTAGCTTCATCTGAATCTTCAGAATCATCCTTATCAAGGTCTGTATGTAATCCTTCCTCGCATCTGTTTTTCTCCCTCTTTCCAGTCTTCTTGTTGGCTTATCATCTTTGTCCATTCTTAACCTCTCCTCTGTTGTTGACGTACTTCCATCATCAAACTTAGCTCTTTGTATTTTAGTTAGAGCTCTTCTAACCAAATCTTTTCAAACTTCCTTTGTTGCTTCAAAAGTTCATAGGGTATAGGTAGCTAATTGCTTAACCAAATTTTCAAATTCTATCGTTCACTTCTTCAAAAATAAACTTCTTCAACTAGAGTCAACTTCCTATGTCCCCTTGATTCTTAGAAAAGTTTGACATATAGTTCCTGAGTTGTTGTTGAGTCATGGGCTTATTCCTTTTTTTGCTCTAGCTCTTTCCCTCAACAAAGTGTTTTCTTCTTTTGATTTACCAACTCTACCATCCGTTTTTGCATAATCTCAACAGTATAGATCCTTTGCAACTACTCTCCTTCAATTCTAAACATTTTGCTTCAAGCTTTGCTCTAATAGTGTCCCCCAATCATCTTCCAGTATAAGATTGAGCCTTCAAAATGAACTGAGCCTTCCTTTTCTTTGTTCCCTATTAATTCTTGCTCTCAGCCATCCTTGTGCTAGAAGTAAATCAAATGAACATCTTTGCCACTTCTCCTTTTCCAAAGCTTTTTCTATGCATCTCTAACCTGATAGCTTTAGCAATGTCCTGCTTCTCTTGAAGAAATTATTCTTTTTCTTTTTATAAGCTTTGAGCCTCTCTTCTTCTGTCATAGGAGCCTTTCTTTCTCATCTACTCTTGTTGGAGAAGTTACTTGAGACTCTATTGCTATTATGTAGTAACTGGATCACCTGCCCAGTTATTAACATCCAAAACTGCCAACATTAATTTCTTCAATACCAGCACTAACTTTAATGCCACCGTAGTATTAACTTCTTCAAAAGCAGACTTAACCTCTTCAAAGTCAAAATTAAACCAGTACCATCAGATTCTTTTGAATCTTCCTTCTCTTGTAACTCTTTCATTATCAACTGACTTGATCTTTTTAACTTTTGTTAAGATTGCAGCAGCTTCTAAAGTTGTAGGGCTTATGTCTTCAACTTGTTCCTCCCCTGAAGCATTGACAGTCTTTGAGGGAGTCTTTGAGGGAGTAACAAGCTCTTGTAACAAAGAAACCAGAGGATCTAAAATCAGAAACATCTCCCCAGAGCCTCTGATGCCTCCTCTACATAACAACAAAAGAACCCTCTTGGTCTTTCTCTTCAAAGCAACCTCCAAAGTCTTTACTCTTTCCACCAAAGTGAGGATAGCTTTCCCAAAGGTCTGTTTGGTTTCCTTGAGTTACTTCTCTAAATCATCAATCTGTGCCATTAACTGGGAAGTAGTAGCTTCTTGGCTAGGTGTAGGTGGTTATTAGTCATTGATGGTATGTTCAAAAGGTATGCGCTATTGTTCAAGTGCATAGTGAAGTGTAGGTGAGGAAGATTCATATAAATTAGGCTTCATCAATAGGTGTAGTGGTTGTGTATGTTAAAGACAAATGTGGAATAGCTGTGGCTTCAGATGGTATAGGTTGTGTTGAATTGTTGTAGGGTGTAACACATTGATGATAGTGAGGTTGAGTGACAGATGGAAGCTCTTGACCTGCCACTTTATGGATTACAATAGACAACATAGCAGGCAACAAAGGTCTTGGTACCCCTCTAAAACCCCTTTTCATATTTCCAAAAATATTTTTCGTCAAAGTCACAGTCAGATAAGGGTGTTTGTTTTCAGTTTGTACATCCAAAATCATTTGTAGAAAACGAGGATACATCAAAAACTTTGTTTTGCTTTTTAAGTTTGCCACCATGCCATCAAAAATTAGTTTTGAAAAATTATAAACTCTGCCAGTGGAAAGACAAATCAAGGCAGTAGCAATATGCTACAACTTGATTCCCATCCACCACTTTTAGAGCTTATACAATGTAAAATATGGTGGACTAAGAATCTCCATTAGGGTGTGAAAAAGCTTTTCCAAAAGGTAAAAAATCCATCAGTAGGATACCCCATATGCCCTATCCCCTCAAAAATCTCATTGTTTGATAACATGGTAATCCCTGAAGCATCTGCTAATTGAAGCTTTACTTCTTATATATGCCTCAGTGATTGTATACTCAATAGTATCAATATTTTCTTTATCTTGAAACCCACCATCAAGAGTTTGGCAGTAGCAGTTCCTGCCAAAACTGTTTGCCTAGGAATTGTAATAGTAGGATAGTAATTAAAGCATACCTGAGTTAGGACACCTCTTAGAAAATCCACTATCTCTGCAAGATCTTTCACTTTCTCGGTTGCGGCAAAAATTCCACAATTCCCACCTTGATTATGTTTGTCGCAGTAATTTTTAATTAAGCAATTAATTTGAAATGTTGCAATAAAAGGAGTGATGTGGACTTGAAAATTACTGAGATTAGTTATGAGTGAGGTTCTAGATCTGGTTAAATAAAAATTGAATATCTCCTTTGTAAAGATAAATAAGATTTTTACTTTGCGAAGAGGAGATAGCAATAAAAAGATAAGTATGAAAGAGAAATCAAACTTTATCTATATATAGCTTCTCGGTGAATGACAATAGCACCGTAAAAATCTATAACGGTTATATTTAAACAGTGTTTAAACAGCAAAAGTTAATTTTCCCGCAACCAACACTAACTATAACCTACCAGAATTATAATTAACACTACCAGACTTAACTTTGGTTAACCAAAATTAAGTATTTACTGAAGACTTACAAAGCAAAGACCTTATCACACCTTCTTTACATCTGCAAATCCATGCTATTCCTGCAAGAATTAGTCTAAAACAAAGAAAAACATTTGGCAGGAGTTTGTATAAATCAGAATTAACTGAACTAACTACCCGAATTAATACTACTAACTACCAGAATTAATACTACTTACTACCAGAATTAATACTACTTAAGCCAGAATTTAGTTAAACTAACTACCAGAATTATACAAACTATATAACTAAGCCTCCCCTTAAACGTAGCTATGGGTTTATCATACCAATACTAACCACTAAGAAATTAAACCGTGGTCCATCAAAAGGTTTAGTCAATAGGTCAGCTACATTTAAGTCTGTGTGAATTTTCTCCACACTAATGAGCTTCTTCTCATAACAATCTCTTATAAAATGGTGGCGTATCTCGATGTGCTTTGTCTTGGAATGATACACTGGGTTCTTCACAATGCAAATTGTGCTTTCATTATCAATGTGGATTTTGGTATTCATGAAATTGAAACCATAGTCCAGCAGTTGATTTTGAACCCACAATACTTGTCCACAGCAATTTGCAGCAGCTACATATTCAGCTTCATTTGTATAAAAGTAGCCACTATGGTCCTGTTTCTTGCATTGGCCATGAGATAAGTCTTTGTCTTATATAAATTGACAACCACCTTGTGGGATTTCCTGTCAAGGTTTGACCCACCATAATCACTATCAGAGAAAGCTTCCAGGTCAAAAGATGATTCTCTAGGATACCATAAGCCCAAATTGGGTTTGCCCTTAAGGTATTTGAAGATCCTCTTCACAGCTAGGAGATGTGACACCTTTGGATTGACCTGAAAACAAGAACAAGCACAAACATCAAACATAATATCTAGCCTATAGGCAGTTAGATACATAAGAGAGTCTATCATAGATCTATACAGATGTACATCTACATCAGCTCCCTCTTTATCCTTGGTTAATGCCATCTTGGTTTCCATAGGAGTAATTGTTGTTTTCACACTTGCAAGATCAAATTTCTTCAACATGTCAGCAACATATTTGTCTTAAGAGATAAAAAGACCAGTCTGACTTTGTTTGACTTTCAATCCTAGGAAGAAAATGAGTTCACCCATAGAACTCATTTGAAATCTGTCTTTCATCAAGGCCTCAAATTCGTCACACCAAGACTTTCTAGTAGAGCCAAAGATGATATCCTCTACATACACTTGAACCAGCATGATATCCTTCTTGTCTTTCTTAATAAATAAATTCTTGTCAATGGTACCCCTTCTATATCCATGCTCTTCTAAAAATGTTGATAGAGTGGCATACCAAGCTCTAGGGGCTTGATGAAGTTCATATAAAGCTTTGACAACCTTATAAACCTTCTTAGGATGATCAGGATCAAAAAAACTAGGAGGTTGAGAAACATATACCTCTTCATCTATAGTGAAACATATACCTCTTCATCTATAGTGCTATACAAGAATGCACTTTTGACATCCATTTGGTATACTATGAATCCTATAAATGAGGCAAAGGCTAAAAATAACCTGATAGCTTCTATCCTTGACACAGGAGCAAAAACCTTATCATAGTCAATACCCTCCTCCTCTCTGTGACCTTGAGCAACTAATCTTGCCTTGTTTCGGACCACTACTCCTCTTTCATCTCTTTTATTTCTGTAGACCCATTTTGTACCAATTACCTTCATTCCATGAGGTAGATCTACAAGAACCCATACCTGTTGCAGCTTAAACTATAACAACTCCTCTTGCATGGCTTGAACCTAACTGTCATCTTGTAGAGCATCAAAAATCCTTTTAGGTTCCTCCTGAGATAGAAAACAGGCAAACAAACAATGTTGTTGATCTTTGTGATTGTTTCTTTGCTACTTTTGAATATAGCTAAAAAGTGCATAAACTCTTGATGTTTGTTGCACTTTGCTTCTGGTTTGCACAGCTGACTTAGGATCACCAATGATTTGACCTTTTAGGTGAATATTGTGAATCCTAAACGTAGGAGTGGGACTAACTTCTATTTCTGTTGGTAAGCTGTTGAAGTCAGTTACCACACCCTCTTCATCATAAGAAGCCTCATCAAAAATTCCTGTCTCTGACTGGTGAAAAATTTCAAGCTCTGGCATAGCTGAATCATCAGGATCAAGCTCGCCAGTATTAACTGGTTCACTACTAGAATTAACTGAAAGAATGCTGGTAGAGTTTTTTGCAGGTATTGTCCCTAAATGCTTTTGAGCGATTGCTTCCAACTCTTTTCTAAAAGCTAGAATCTTAGGATCATTTTCTAAAATGCTAGTAGTAGTCGCCTCCTTCTTTTGTTGAGGTTCTTTCAAAATCTCCTCTTTCTTTGAATTTGTAGAAGACTTCCTTGTCTCAATTTTTTTTGTAGTATTCTTTACAGCTGAAGGCACAACTATAAGTTCTGCATCATCATCTTTTTCCTCAGAAGCATTATAATTTAGAGTTTGTGAAGTACCTGCACTGTTAGTTACTTTTGAAGTACCTGCATGTGGGTTAGCTTGATTCTCTAAAGATACAGGAATATAATTCATGGTATCAGTAAGATAGTCAATATTAAACATCCATCTATACCCTACTCCTTTAACATTAGGTTTATCTTCAAGAAAATTGGCATGCAGATTAACTTCTACTCTTTTGGTTACTAAATTATAAACCCTATAGGCTTTGCTATTAAGTGAGTAACCAACTAAGAAACCCTCATCAGATTTTCCATCAAACTTGCCAAGCACATTAAGAGTATTTAAAATTGTAACATGACACCCAAAAGGTCTTATGTAGCTAATAATTAGTTTATGGCCAAACAAAAGCTCATAAGGAGTTTTGTTTTGAGGTTTAGTCACTCTTACCCTATTAAAAATATAGCAAGCAGTACTAACTGCTTCTGCCCAAAAAGTAGTTGGTAAGAGTGAGTCTGCTAGCATAGTTCTAGCAGCCTCAATTAGGGTTCTGTTCATTCTTTCAGCAACTCTATTCTGCTATGGAGTTCTGGCGTTGCTATACTCTTGTTTTATTCCTTTGTTTCCACAGAATTCAAGCATATCTCTATTCTTAAATTCAGTTCCATTATCTGATCTAATGATTTTAACCCTATGATTAAGCTGGTTTTCAATCTGTCTAATGAAGTTTTGAAGAATGCCACTTGTTTCATCCTTAGAGGCAAAAAAGAATACCCAACTAAATCTGGTACAATCATCAATAATTACAAGGCAATAACTTGCATGATTAATGCTTTTTACAGAAGTAGGTCCAAAAAGATCCATATGCAAGGTGTGTAATGGCTCAGTGATTAATCTTTCTAATTTAGCCTTGCAGGAGGCCCTGTGTTGCTTTCCTTTATGGCAAGCAACACATGTATGGTCATTTCTGAAAACCTTGGAAGGTAGACCTCTTACAAGGTTTCCCTTCACAAGTTTGTTTAGGTTTTTAAAATTGATATGACCTAACCTCCTGTGCCACAATTTAGATTCATCACATGTGGCTTTTGCAATCAAACAGGCATAATCTTTTGTGAGAGAAGGTGTCTTCATATCAAAACTGTACATATTGTGATGTCTAGGGACCTTTAGAAGTATCTGATTTTCATCAGGCATCTTAAAGTCAGAAGACACAACAAGACATTCAGTTTCAGTAAAAAGAACCTTGTGCTGCTTATCACATATTTGTGATATTGAGAAAAGGTTAAAATGCCCTAGTTCTTTTACAAAAGACACACTATCAAAATCTAAATTACCAACTCTTATTCTTCCTTTACCAGTTATGTAGCCTTTGCTACCTCCAAAGGTAACAGATCCCCCATTGAATTCTTCAAAATCCTCCAGTTGATCCTTGTTACCTGTCATGTGCCCTAAGCATCCACTATCAAATATACCTCTATCTATCATGTTCTTGAGTGGATGATCCTACACATGAAAAAGAGAAATTAGTTTCTTTTAGGGACCCATGCCTTTACAGGCTTGGGTCTGCCTTGTGGATCTTTTGTAATCACAGTTCTAATAAAAGTTGGTCCACCATTACAATTGGAGTTTGGTCTAGTGGTTCTCCAATTATAAGTTGTTGAGGTCTTAACAGTAGATCCCTAATTTCCCTTTACAGCATGAGAATGCGATAATTTTGCTGTAATTCTATCAATGGGTCTTTTCACATGTGAATAAGAGTTAGAAAAATGCCTTCTTTGATCAAATTGATTCACCTGTGGTCTTTTAGGACTAAAGTTGTTTGAGATCTTGGTAGGTACTTGCTGTTTAGATCTATTAGTATTAACATTAGAATTAACAGAATTAATATTTGTCCTACCAGTATTAATATTAGGCCTAACAGAATTAATGTTTGGCCTACTAGAATTAAGTTGTACTGGTCTAGGAACAAATTGATTAGCATGATTAATCCTATCAGCATTAGTCCATACTGGTCTTGGCACCCTTTTACCAGTATTAATAACCCTTTGTTTCTTAAACTCAGCCTCTCTTGCCATTGTCTTTTCATAATAGTCACAATCTTTGATCAAATGGCTTAGACTGACATAAACAAAACATTTCTTCTTTTTGAAAGAGTAACCATCCCCTAGTTCTCTTTCCATCATATCATTCCAATTCTTCCTGTTAACTTTAGGTGTTTCTTGATCTTTGATTGGTTACCTAGGAGTTTTTATGTGTGTGACACAACTAGGTTCAACCTCTTTTGAATTTGGAGCAGACACACCTTTTTCATTTATTGTATTAGGTTTAGACACATACATTTCTTGAGGTACTCTTAAAATCTCAGATTCAAGATCAACAGAATGTTCAGAGGAAGTTCTAATAGATCCTGCACTGTCATTAGATTGACAGGTAGAACATTCACTGGATCTATCATCTGATACACTGGGTTCAGGCTCTTGAGGTCCCTTTTTATCATAAACATACAAAGACTCATCAATTTCTTCTTGTGGTGTAGGAGTATAATCTCCACTTAAAGGATGTGGAACACCTTTAAAATCATTAGCTTTTATAAATCTAATGTACAAAGGTTTCCCAATTAAGTCTTCTTCAGTACACTTAAAAACAGAAAAATTCATTTCTTCCTCATAACTTAGAACCTCATTGTTTGATTTTATTTCATACCCTAAGCCAATTTTACTACTTGAACTCATGCCAGAATTAATTAATCTCCAAAGATTCTTGGAAGAATCTTTCTATGAATCTAATGTTTTCTGCAATTGTTCCTTTTCTTTTACAGCTTTCATTCTAATTCTCCTATATTTTTTAAGCTTTTCATCTTTTTCATATATTTCATTTGCCTGAAATGTAAGCTTTTCATTTAGAGAAAGTTGCTGTTTTTGAAAAGTAACAAGTTGAGCTTCTAGTTTCTTAACAGCTTGACTATAGGCAAGTATTTATGCTTCTTGATCACCTAACTGATTCATTTGTTCATCACACAATGTTTTAAGGGTATTGTATGAATCAATGCAAGTTTTAAAACACAAAGATACCTCACTACCGGAGCTGATAGCCATGAGTGCATGATTTGTCTCTTCATCTTCAGTATATTCTCCCCAATTGACAATACCATCATCCATTATCAGCAAACCCATCTGATTCTTCTCTTGCTTTCCAGCTTCTTTGTGTTGATAAAAAGAGTCTCTCTTCTTCTTTTCATCATGTGTCCCCTTTGATGTACATTCCCTAGCAAAGTGACTAGTATTGTGACAATTGAAGCATTCTAGCTTCTTTTTGTAAAAACCAACAGGTGCTTTTCCATCAACACGAACTCTCCTTCCTGTTTTCTTATAGAACTTCTTCATTTGAATAGCAATCATTGCTATCTGCCAGTTTATGTCCATCTCTTCAATATCTAAGTCATCAATCTGTTCCAGGTCGTCATGAAGCAAGTCCTAGTCCTCTGATTGTTTGGCAAAGAGGGAATAAATAACTTCATTAGCAAAACCAGCAAGAGCTTCTTTTTTTGGAATATTGGTTGAAGAAGTAGAAGGAGTGCAAGTACTGTAGGCACCAGTAAAACCAGACTTAACCTTATTAGTGCTGCTTTTGCTTTGTGAAACAAAAGCAACATTTTGAGCACTTGAAGATGTTTTTGAGGCACCTTGGATTTCCTGCTCAAAAACCCTATGGTTATTGTACAGATCATTAATAGATAAAGTGTCAACATCTGGTTTAGTTCTCATAGTCATTGCCAAATTGAACCATGCTGGGGGAAATGATCTGAGAAACTTATGATTTGCATCCTCAGTTGATACTTCAGCACCATGAGCTTCCAACTGTGAAAGTAATTGTTGGAATCTGTCAAATCCCTTTTCTAACCCTTCTGAACTGGATATTGTAAATGCTTCAAACTGTTGTATGAAAATAGCCTTCTGCATTTTCTTTGAATTTGCATTACCACCAAACCTAGCTCTGATGGCTTCCCGGATTTCTTTTGCATCATCCATTCCATGAAATCTTCTCATATGTTCCTTGGGAATGGCCATCAGTAAGATATTATTAGCCTTCCTTTCCTTTTCAACAGCTTGAATTTCTACAATAGTTAATGGTGGAAGTATTTGAATAACACCATCCTTTCCAGTTAAAATTCTCTTTTTGGAGTTTCCATTCAGAATTACCTTCCAAACTTCATTATCAATGTACTCAAGGTAATGCTCCATCTCTATAGCCCATATATCATATTCCTCCTTTTTTAGAATTGGGAGTTTTATATTTGATATAGCAGTTGTTTGAGGAATCACCTGTTGTTGTTTAGGTGCAGCACCAGTATCTGATGCATCTTCATGGTTTGATGCTTCATCATCACTAAGTTGTTGAGAGAACTCATCATTAGCAGATTGAGACATTTGTAAAGATCTAAAAGTGACTGTTTGTTTATGGTTTTAGTGATTCTTCTTACTCAGAGTCCCTCTAATAGCTCTGATACCACTTGTAGGTCCTTGGTTTTGGATCTATACAACCTTTGTAAGATAATAGTTAACTTGAATAAATCCAAATTAACTATGTAAGAGACACTGACTATGAATATCAAGTGTTAATGCGGAATCTTAACACAAGTATTAAGAAGAACACGACTAACTTTGTATATTGCTATTGATTTCTATTAGGCTTGGATGCCTAAACACTTTGTCGTAGGGTTCCTTTTATACACCAAGGAAACCCTAATAGGCTTTACAAAACGTGTGAAAGGATAATGCATATCCTTTCCTAAGATATCTCTAAGATAACTATTATCACTATTCTGTTACATAAACAGACTTAACTAAATACGACCAGTACTAACAATAGTACTGCCACTCTACCAGTACTAACTTTAGTACTGCCAAACTTAACTTAGTACTGCCAGACTTAACTTAGTACTTGACAGAACTAACTAACTACTTGACAGAACTAACTAAGACTACCAAACTTAACTGTTATACTATCAGTATTAAGTCTTTTACAATATATTTCCCAACACTTAACAAGTTACCTGAAAAACTTGGTGACCCCGACAGATTCCTTATTCCATGTAAATTTCCCGGAATAGATGAGTGCTTAGCCTTGGCCGATCTTGGCGCGAGCATAAATCTCATGCCATTTTCCGTGTGGAAAAAGCTTAAACTTCCAGACTTGACTCTGATGTGCATGACACTAGAACTAGCGGACCGTTCGATCTCTCGACCAATCGGTATTGCTAAAGATGTCAACGTTAAAGTTGGTGTATTCCAGTTTTCAGCCGACTTTGTGGTCGTAGATTTTGAACCAGACCCTTGAGTTCCTCTAATTCTCGAGAGGTGTTTTCTTAAGACCTGTCGTGCTTTGATAGACGTGTACGAAGGTGAATTAACCCTTCGAGTAGACAATGAAGCCATTACTTACAATCTTGATCAAACTTTGAGATACTTGGTTAATTATAATGATATGACGGCGAACCGAATCAACGTTGTTGAATTAGCTTATGAGGAGTATTCTCAGGAAGTTCTAGGATTTTTAGACGTGATCGCTAGTGGCAATCCCACTCCCGGATATGACCCGATAGTTTCAAATTCTTCTCCGACTCTCACTCCTTTCGGGGATAGTAATTTTCTACTTCTCGAAGAAGCTGGTGCTTTTCTTGCTCTAGCCGACGATCCAACTTCATCGGAAGTTGATGAATCCTATTATGACCTAGAGGGGGACATTCTTATTCTCAAAGCACTCCTTAATAGTGATCCTTCACCACCTCCGAACCAAGGAAATTATTTGCTGGAAATCAGAAAGGAACTTAAATTGTGTGAAGCTAAAACTGCCAAATCTTCAATTGATGAACCTCCCGAGGTTGAACTTAAGGACTTACCGCCTCATCTCGAATATGCATTTTTGGAAGACAACAACAAGTTGCCAGTCATAATTGCCAAAGATTTGAGTGTCGATGAAAAGACCGCTCTCATAAAGGTTCTAAAGTCCCGAAAGCGAGCCATCGCTTGGAAACTCTCTGACATAAAGGGTATTAACCCGGAATTTTGTTCTCATAAAATTCTAATGGAAGAGGACTATGAACCAGCGGTCCAACATCAGAGAAGGGTTAATCCAAAGATCCATGATGTCATTAAGAAAGAGGTTGAAAAACTTCTTGACGCTGGATTGATCTACCCAATCTCGGATAGTCCTTGGGTGAGCCCAGTGCACTGTGTGCCAAAGAAAGGAGGGATGACGAAAAAGATAAACATAAACACAATAAGGGGTGGGCGTTTAGTTTAGCAAAACCACGTAGGGTGCGATTTGGTTTTTCTGTGTAGACAACCATAATATGCGTTTGGTTTTACCAACAGCCTTTATGGGCTGTTTAGATTTATAAAAATCGATTAATAAAATTATTACGAAATTTATAAATTATAAAACGGATCTAATGGTGGTTTGAATGGTTAAATAAAAGTGTTATTTATTTATTTTTGGTTTTGCGTTTTACAGCCTAATAGGGGCGTTTGGTTCGTTGTTTAACAACCCCTTAAGGGCGTGTTTGGTTTTACTTACTTTGTCACATGTTGATTTAGTTTAGATATATATTAAAACAAGGGGGTATTATTGCATACAGATTGATTGAAAGCGGAAATAATATTGGATTTTGTAAAAATGGGAAACGTCTTATAAACGAATAGGTCATGTTAAAATTTCTATAAATTTCTATACTTAACAACTTTCACTAGAAATTCTATTATCTTTGAAACCCGATAAAAGAACGAAGATATAAAGTCTTAAGATTTATCAAATTGTAATTATACAATAACCCGGTGAATAAACGAAAACTATACTTTTACAAATGAGACAATATTCTAACTAAAACCCGTCGAGGAAACGAAATACTAAATTATAAAACACTATTTTATAATTCCCGACTAATAGACAAAATAATAACTTTTGTAAAAACTTTAGGAATGTCATTTATCTAATTTGAGACTTTAAAACGTGTGTTTACTTTTATGCAAGAACTCTTTATTAAGTTATTTGTTGATTTTCGAACACGTGTCGAATTATATTGTTACAATTATTTTCTCACGTTCCTTATATAATACTTAGCAAAGTAGTGTATTTTTTTTTTTGTATTTTTTATATACTTTTGACTATTTAAATTTATTTCTCATCATTTTTCTTATGTATAATTACACGCCGTGTATTATATACACTTTGAATTATTCTTTTGTTGTTTGTCTTTGTTATATGATTCACGATATGAATTATATACTTTTTCATTTTTCATATGTAATATTTACGAATATAATTACATACTTTGCGTTTACTCTTCCGATTTATTTTATTTAACCTACCACCAACTATTACAGACTTGAAATCTAAATCGTTTTATCAACATGTCGCGCATGAATGTAATCATCCATCAGAAGAACCCAAATAACATTATCCTAAGATAGTAGTCATAGTTGTTCAGATAAGCGCAACTTCTTTCGAGCCGTTCAGGTTTTCCGTTTGGTATTGTGCTTAATATGTGCATTTCTGCCAATCATTCAACATACATCGAGGTAGTTTATAGCCCAATGTTTTACTTGTTTACAATATTTTTGGGGGTGAGAACATGCTTGTTTGTACAATGGGCATTAACATGGTTGATTACAAATTGGTTAACATACTCATCTTATATACTCGCAATGAGATAACAATACTTGTTCAGAGGCTCTTATGACGTAACAACTATATCTTTACTTTTATGATTACGATTAGCTTTAAGATTGTCATGAACTGTAAAATCACTCGGAGGGTGACGTGAATGTTATAAAATATTCTATTGTAGGATTGACAATCCCCGTTTGCAGGTGACTAGGCTATCACCGATAACTAAACTTATACAGTCAGAACATGAAGGGATTGATGTCTAACAGGGCCATACATTACATACTCATGAACTCTTACCGTGGCCTTGAATAAGTGTCATACATATATGTCTAAACGTCACAGTTTCATGAACAAAGGGTGAAATCGTAATCACATATGGTGACTATTTGTAATTGGATACAATGGTCATCATACTTTACAAAGCGCTTTGTTCGCAACTATAACTAAACTTTTTGTGACTATCGTAGTGGGATACAAATAGTCATACACATCTTATTTAAACGTTCATGATATTATATTTTTGGTGACTAATATAAGGATTGAATGGTCATACAACAACAAACGCTTATAGCAAATCTTTGATCCAATCATTTATGCTTATTGAAAATTCTATGAACACGCCAACTTTATGTTGACCATTTTAAGCACTGTTTTTTCTCAGTTGAATTAAATGTTTGGCTTACTTGATGGTCATTGAGTCTCAATTGACAAAATGTTCATTTATGTATTTCACTTACATACAAATTGATCAAATCTCGTTGTATTGTCTTTCAACTTTCCATTAGTGATGGCAATCATGAGACAAAGTAGTATCAATTTTAAGAAATCAACGAGATACTTTTCAACGTCACATTTAAAAGGTCGTTTCTCTTGTAGCTAACGCTGTGTATATGAAGTAACACTCTCCCCGGACAATATTTCCGCTGGCGACACATTTTTTTGAGGGGTGTAACAGAATTGTATCAAGAGCACTGGTTATAGAGAACTAGGTTTGCATATGTTAACCTAGACTATAACCATTTTCCATAAACATCATCACATCAAAATTTTCAAAAAGTGAATACACACTACTTGCTTACTTATGCTCACATTACTTGTTACATTAAGTACCTACATGACATACATATATATAATATATATGCTTACATCCTTTTGCGTATATCATACATTTATATATATAAGGGTTATTTATATAAATATCATAACATTTCTTAAGACATTGTGAGCTACATAATTTGTCCCATTACACTTCGTAGAAAGACATTGTGGAGTTATTCTTAGACATGTGTAAGTTTAAACTAATGTCCTCTAAAAAAATAATTTTTTTTTTTTTTTTTCAAAACTTTATACACTATCGTATTACACGAAAACCGCATAATTTTGGTTACATAGAATTATGTATAGAATCTAGAGTATACAAGTCTTGTATTGGGTGGGACTTGTAATACTAGGATGTGAAGTGATAATGCTATGTCTTAACAAAACCCGTCACAGTTACTGTTTACGATGGATTATGTATGAATCAAGTATTACAAGTCTTGTATGGCGGGACTGTAAATAGAAAGGATTGATATGATAAATTTAGCTATGTTTTACTCGTTCATTGAGACCTTTATCTGTATTTACATTAACCGGTGTGCTCATTAACTATTTTGACACGATGAAAGATTTCCTCTGATATGTTTTACTTTTCGTCTCCTAAGTAATAGTTTTTAATCACTCGTCGCCTATACTCATTTAAGAACATGGATCGTCAAGGTTAACCACCTAGCACCTGTTGAAGGTTATGTGAGTATCGCCGCGATTGCATCGAATTATTATTAGATGATGTTATAATCTTCTTTTATTTGAAAGGATTAGGGACGACCTCTTTATTTAAATAAATAAATTGTAAATCACCGAACGCATAATTGTATTATTCATTATTTACAAAATTGGGACTGCTTCTTTAATGAAAATAGTAATTATAAAGATGAGTGGCTTAATGATATCCAATATACACGAGTATGAACTCGAACAACACCGAAAATTCACGCGAAAATCCCTTAAACAGGAGTCTAGAAACACAATCGTCAGCCTTACCTAACTCACAGAACTTGAAGGCTCACATGGAACTACCTTTCTTCATTCTTAAGTTATTACTTTTGGCCGTTACAATCCTTACAAAGCATGACTGAGTGTCGGAGCTAACAGACTTGTTACACTCTTGAGCTAATGGACTTGGTTTAATCTCGAACTAACAGACTGAGTACAATATTTCACCACCTGTAGCATAAGCTCTCCCGCGAGCTCCTCCTATTTGTTAAACTTTATTCTAAGGATATTGTTTCTCGAAATGTCCTCACTTCTGTATCCTATCACCATTTGTTATAGTTATCTTTGTTAGGTTTGCTGTTGATTGGTGTCCTTTGAGCAGTCCCAGCTCGTACACAACTTTATCCACTAGTAATGCAACTCCCCCCTTAAAACTGACAACATATGTCGATATAATATTCGGCATGATTTATTCATTTATCAGACCAATAGTTTACCAATTTAAGTCAAAGATACATCCTAGTGCGGCCTAAGTAAGTTAGAATACTTAATCCAATAGCCGTCGCCTTATTAATCAAGACGAACATTACATATATCAAAAAGTAAGACTAGACTCTGTCCTTTGAACATTTATAACTTATAACGGACATAAACACGCGACTACACTTTCTCCCTTGATGTTTTCACTATTAAGAGAATCTTTATATCGCATTTATATCAATCATAAAACTGTAATGATATTTTTCTAAAAATACCTATTCAGATGGGTTAAATATCCTGGTCAAACCTAGCCAAAATTTATGAAGAGTTGAAACATCGAATTTTGCTGAATAAAGAATTCAACGCCATGTTTAAAACTAGTTTCTTAAATCCTTTTTGGTCAAAACAATTCGTAACACAAATTAATCATCGGGTACGAGATTTCGCTATATGGGTTAGGTACTTGTAACAACTGGAAATTTTCATGAACTTTAAATGACTATTTTACCTTTTGACTTTTTGGGTCTGACTTGACTTTTGACCTCTGACCTTTTATTGTCACATATAAATGATTACTGCGTAGCTGGTAAATTTTCAGAACATATTTAAATAATAAATCATATTTATTATTACATATTTGTCATTTATAAATTTGATTTTCAATTTCATCTGGCTCGAAAACGGGAATATCTCGTTTACTTTGTATCCCTTCTGTTTCTGTTTCCATTTCCATTATATGTTATTTTACACCTACACCCCACAACCCTTTATAAAGACCTCTTAGATAGTAATGAATAATACTTGCGCCTAGCGGTGGAGGTTTTGATCCTTTACCAAGCCTATGGTAATTTATATGCTGATTGACAGGTAAACGAGGTGTGATTTTCCGTTTCCACCAATATGTTATAATTCATTAACACCCAGTGAAAGAGAGAACCCAAACACGCTATGTGATGTACTAGTATAGACCTTTTCATGCTTTTAATTACGAGGTCTAAAAGGTTGTGTTGTAGAATGATTTGAAAGAGTATGTAAAATGACCCCGATCATATTGTTATTGTCGTAGATAGAAAATCCCATTTGCTTGAGGACAAGCAAATCCCAACTGTATGGTGTATTTGATGTGGTCATTTATACACTTTTTTATGGTTAATTTAAAGCCCCCTAAAATCGGGGCATTTATTGCCCAAAATAGGTACTTAATCGTGTCTTTTTCAGGTAATTCGCATTTGGCAAAATTACACGGATGCTTGGGCGTCATTTTGGAGAAAGATACGGACATACTACGGAAGAAGAAACGGACAAGACTACGGACCTACACCAACATCTATCAAGAATGTCTCTACAGTGGCTGGAGACGGCGTCACAAATATAACGCGACGCCGTCACCACGAAGATCAAGACGGCGTCACCATATCTCAAGATGGCGTCACAGTACCACGACCCAGCCCAATATATAGAATATTCTATTCATGACGGCATCACGATTAAAATGCGACGTCGTCACAGCGTTTTTCCTATATATACAAACCCGAATTTAGGGTTTTGAGTGTGTAAATTTAGAATAAAAAGAGCGTACGAACCCTAGTTCGTTTAGCAGCTGTAGGAGACGATTTTAGGGCCTAAACCCCCTATTGTACCTCTTCCAATTCATGTTTTAATAAAGTAAGGTTTACTTAATCATTCAATATGTCTACGTGTTGTTTGATTTATTGTTCTTGCTTTATCTTTAATTACTTGGCTAAACCTCCTATTGTGTTTATTTATGATTGTATGAAACCTAGAATGTAGATCTTAGTAGTGTTGCTTCTTGTGATGGATATGCATGTTAGGTCTTAGAAAACCAGCTTTTGTCTGTATATCGTTGTTGATATGTCTAGGGAAACGTGATTGTGTAGAAAGGATACCATCGGGTAATAGTCTTCATACTACCTTGGCCCCTAAGATGGTTAATCCACTCTTAATATATTTCACATGCACTTAGTGTACTCTTAGGGGCCATGTAATAGTCTTCATACTACCTTGCATGTGCGTTGCTCTAGCGGCATACTAAGTAGACGGCGGATTCGTGTAATCCGTTCATGCTTTAGGAAATAGTTACACAGATCATCACAAGGGTGACAAGGCAACAACACTAGGAGAAGCAATCTAGGGAGTAATACATGATTAAATAAATAGAATCTTTTATCTTATTATTATCACCATTAGTTTAGATTATTATTTAGGTTTAATAGCTAAAACCAACCACCTCTCCAATTATATGATTTATTTGCTTTTAATAAAATATAAAAATACAAAAATAATCTTCTCTCAAACCTTAGAATTCTGTTAAACCGTGATCAAGCCTTCCTAACCTATTTCTCGAGTAAACGATAAACAACCCCGAGTCTTGCCTATACTACACTACAACGATTAGGTGCACTGCCTAGGGAATTGTAAAACTTCTCGTGTAGAAGTCCTACGACGACAACACATCAGTGGGTAAAGTCTCCATGAGCTAGGGTTTAATAAGATCACCATTATTAATCTCCTAAGATAGATTATAATCAGCAAATAGGATGCTTTATGCAGATGCATTTAATTGTGACAAAATTCTACGTGCCTATGTTTTAGGAAGAAGTACCGCCTAAATCTTGTGCCTCCTGGCACAAGCCTCAAGCCTAGCAATCCTCATACGATCATAAAATCTGAAATGCCGAATCTGTCTCATCTCCCTCTGAACACGCAACTCCCTACGCTGAGACCGGGAAACTCTCTGACTCGCAACATCCATCATGTCTCTAAGTCTCATATTATCCCGCTCCAGCTCTCAGATCCTCTCTAACATATCAGCACTCTGCTGTCCTGTCGCTACGATCCTGTGTCCCTGATCCCTCTGGACACTCTCAATAACCTGAACACGATGAACCAGAATCTCCTCAGTATGATCATGAAATCTCTAAACTAAATCTCACAATGTCTCATACGTGACCTCTACAGCTCCCTCTTGAGCAGGCTCAAGGATATCATCAGCTACCACTGGGTGAGTAACTCTATCCACTCTAACCTCAACTGGACCTTTCATACCCGTCTCAATCTCCTCTCGATCAATAGCCTCAACTACAACTCTAGCATCAATCCCTCTATCTCTAAGAGCATCCGCATAAGCGATACACTCGTCAATCTCTGCCTGAATCTCGGGGTCAATATCAATCCCATCGCTCCTCACAACATCAACATCCATCTCTAAATTAGTCCCTCTATACCTAGATGACTCAGAACTCTCATCCTTAAAGTCAACTCCCAATCCAACCTCTCTAGGTATATATGGCTCAAAATTATCCTCCGAACAACCCTCTAAATCCGTAGCTATCTCAGGACTCCTAATCCTCTTAGGTGATTGTAAAAGGTCAGCACGTGTATTAGACAACGCTCCAAGGGAAGGTGAAGATAACGGTATAGATGTAGCAGGGGATCTACTCCTCTTGCGAGAAGGGCTCACAGAAGAAGAATTATGAGATGGTCTATCGAAAATAGCAGCAGATGAGCGATGAATACTCGGTACCAATGAACATAAATGATGACTAGGTGTCATACCCGATGATGGTGTGGGTAATGAATGATCAGAAGATGAACGACTAGATACAGGATCAGATAAAGCATCCGTAGAAGAATCTAAAGAAGTCTCTGATGATGAACTCGATGATGAATCCCTCAAAGAATCATCCAAAAAAAATGATCTGAAGAAGAGTAATCAACTAAATGTCTCACAGCAAGACGATGAGTAGGTAACGGTCCAACCCTCTTCCTTATAGTCATCATGTGTACTGGCTCATTAAGATGGTAGCGGTACGGTCGACTATGAGGAATAGGCTGCCAAGGTGCAAGAACCATGACTCGACGTCGAAGTGCACCAGATGCAACAGGTGATCTCTGAGTAGAAAGGGTAGTCTCAGTGAATGGTGTACCATGGGTAGGTGATACTGGTGTATCAGGTATATAATTGTCTGAAGAATCATCGGTCGATGAAAGAAATGGTGAAGTAGCTGGTAGTGGTGGTATATGATCTGATGATAGATCCTCAATGATCAAACTCCGTACAGATTCGTGAATAATCATGTGAAGCGGGTGTATATATCAAGGTGATGTGGTAACAGTGGGTGAAACATTAGGTATCATAATGGTTATCTAATAATGTAGTAGGTGGAATCACAGAAGGTGTAGTGTCAGGGATAGTGGTAGGGATAGTACCAAACAAGATAACTCGTCTAGTAGATGTCCCCGCACTCTCCTTAGACGAATCTGATAAAACTAAGATAACAGAGATAGCCATGACCTGCACAAGCAAAAGTTTATATAAATATCCTTTATACCAACCATGCATGATGTGGAAAAGAATGATCAAATGGGCAAATGAACGAATGAATGAATAGGTAAATGAATGCATAGATGAATGGATGAATGAATAAACCATCGGATGAAGTACCGTGAAAAGAATGCAATATAATTATAGTAATGTTAGCTATACTTAGTATTTAATTACATAGTACATATACATATTACATATATGTAAAATCATGTAGGGCACATATAATCACGTAGGATCACATACTGGTTATAGTCCAGACCTAGTTTATACTACCTGGTTCTCTATAACCTTGGCTCTTGATACCAATCTGTCACACCCCCAAATGGGGTCCCGTCCAATTTAGTGTCCGGGGGAGTGACGTCACTGAATATCTCAAGTACAAAGCATAAAGAACAACCTCTAAAGGTAAGTTTGAAAAATAAACACCGTTGCATAAATTCAAAATATTAATAAGTTTTACATCGATTAAATTTAAAAGATAAAATCGTTAAAATGCCAAAGCTTAAATAAGTTCAACAACGGTATTTAAAGACATAGATAAATTTTTGGTAAATCGGTTCTGGGAAATAGACTTCACATAAGTCAAGTAACAACATCCATGCTAAGCACCTGAGAAAAACATGCTAAAAACGTCAACATAAAGTTGGTGAATTCATAGGTTTAGTTCAAAAGTAATTTAATTGGACCCAAGATATCAAAAACGTATGCGACAGTTAAGGAGATACAACTTCACATAAAGAGCATTTTACGTTCACTAATCCATGACACTAAAGCTAATACTGAAAGATAGCATGTACAGTTCTATAAAGGCTTGCCCTTCAGGTGTTCGACCAAAGACCACCTAACTAGTTTCGACATGACATATATCCGTTAGTCCTTGGCAAACTCGACAGTAAGTTGCTTCTTACCCAGACAGGGGAAAATTATTCCCAAATGATCGTATTTATTCACTAAAGAAAGACAGACTCGCGCTCACTTAACCAGCCAGTCGGTTAAAGATAATTAACGATTCATGATAATTCGGGCAATAGTGGTCTAAACGCTACTTAGGCAACACGTAAACGAGGAATTTCTCACGTATAGTACTTGTGTCCAGTTTTAAAAGCAAGCAATGTTTCTCACCCCAAGTTATAAAACAGTTATTCAAAACAATTAAAGTGGGGCTATGAAGTCACCTCGATTGGTGAATCGAAGAAGAATAGTCTAGAATAAAATCAACGATAGCGAACGACGGTTCGTAAAGACAACCTATGAAATAATTTCATTAATAGTAGGAGTAGCGTAGATTGCGATATTGTCATAAGGATTTACTAGTGTACTTTTGTTAATATATTTCTAAAAATTAATGTTTGTGATCGTATAGTAATTAAAATGTTTTCGTAAATAAAACGAATAATAATAATATGTATATTAATATTACATGCATATATACGTCTAAGTAAAAATATATATATTATATTATATTAATATATAATAATATATATATATATATATATATATATATATATATATATATATATATATATATATATATATAGATATATATATATTGTTTGGCACTTTATTAAATTCCCGTATATCTAGTTTTTAGCATGTGCGTTTTCTAATATTTACTAAAGTTATAATGAATTAATAAAATATTTCGCATGACCGTTCGGGGTTTACAACGCTTTTCAAAGTCGTAGACTTTAATAAAAACCATTTTCAAATCACTTTCAATCCACTTTTCATAATTACAAACTATACATCATCAAAACTCTTTTATTATTTAATCAAAAGACATTGGAACCTTAAATATAGGCATTTAGGCCCAATATGTACTAATCTTATTACACGTACGTCCAACGGTCAACAAGTTTAAACTATAGCGTCTAAGTCGTAACACTACTAAATAAGTTTTATTTAAACTATTAATAACTAATCGGATAAGGAGCCTGCCCCGTAGCCATTACGCCTTAGTATGTTTTATATGTGGCCTGTCCCGTTAAGTCTAAAAATGTAGTTTTATTTATCTATATAGTCCGATAAGCAAAACATTAAATAGTAAACACGCGACTTAATAACAAAGCTATCAATAAGCTCATAATAAGCCACGATAAGATAAGCCGAACCACATAAGCTCAAGAATAAGCTTAGGGTGTTGGCCTTGTATGTGGGATGCGGCTAAAAGCCCAAGCAAAACATATTCGGGCTTATTTATTAAGGATAAAGGGATGTGTTTGTTGTATGGGGTTTAAAGCAAATATTTTCCCGTTTGTCCTTTCAAAATAAGCTAGATTATGCTATAAATTACAAGCCGAAACAAAATAAGCTAAACAAACACTTCTTCTTTCTTTTCTAGTTGGGCCGAACACAAGCATAAGCTATAAGCTCAAAATAAGCTTTCCAAAAGCTTATTAACATAAGCCGAATACAAATAAGCTATAACATATATTTTGATTACACGAAAATAACCACGATCACAAAACTATACTTTCACTTATAATTCCATTGTATATGTTTTGAACATAGGCCATAACCTTTTAAGTTATGTAGTTTTAAAATTATTGTTTTTTTTACAAAATAAGTTGTACAACCTAGTAATTATGCATCAAGATGATTATGAAAGTACAAGTTATTAAAAGATTTGAAGACTTACAAAGTTTGAAGGTTTTAGGAAGATGAACAAGACTAACACAACCCAAATGTTGTTTAACAATACCAAAAAACAAATGATCAAACCTTCAACAAATCTTCAAGTGTTTTTGATAAAAGATGAAAATTTTATGGATTTATATATGTGTGTATGTATTTCATGGCTAGGAGGAACAAGAGAGAAAAAGAAAACTCAAATGCTGAGTGCGTGTGAAATATGAATGAAAAATAAGAAGTAAATGGTATATATGGACAATTGCTTCACACACTAAAAGTATGTAGTGTGTGTTTCATGTAATAAGACAAAGCGAGGAGAGGGGACCAAAATGATCACCCAATCAAAATTAAGCTAGGACAAAATGCTAGTTGGAATTTGTCTTATTGATTTTGAATAGTTAGGAAATATGGTAGTCACTAGAAATGCCATTTGTTGGCTTTCTAGTTTTTAAAAGAATTTGTTCATTAGGAACATCTTCTATGACTACGAACTCACATAGACAAAGAAAAATGAGTTAGTAGATAATAATTAATATAGAAGTAGGATTAGTTTTGCATCGGAAAAGTCTTAAACCACTATGAATGATACAAACTACCTTCCACCTCGACGCTCGCCTCAACTACGTCTATCAACATCGCCTTGTTGAAGTCTTTACTCTATTCCAATCTCTCATCCTCTACAATATCCACTCTTTCCCATTTCAAAACGTATCAATTAATTTTTTGGTACAAACAAATTAATTTATCATGTTCGCAAGAAGTCTAGTCACCGAATCATCTTATGTATTGACATCCTGATTATCTCGTCCGAGATAGTTAAGGAAACTTTTTAATTAAACAAAGAGTTAATTAAAATTTGTCAATATTCATTCTCACAAAACTAGCCAAAAATCAAAGAAAAACAAAATTTTAGGTGGCGGCCCCCTTAAAATTAAAGGGACCGGCCGTGTAAAAGGGTGGCCCTCTTTATTAATTAAGGGGACCGCCTATCTGTGAAACCAAACACCCCCTTACAATCGAATTTTATATCAAAACATCACTTTTTCTCTCTTCCCTCTTCCCTTACCTGTTGTGACAAAAATACCATCACCTTTGCCATCAAAATCAAAACCTCAAATCTTCCAATTAACCACAATTTGTAAAGGGCTTTCACTAACAAGTCAATCAACAACATTTCTTGTAATTTTTTCAACCTTCTTTTTGTTTGATTTCATCAAATTTTGTTCTTAATCAAAATTGGAGGTTTTCATTATTGTTATATTTCTTGATTTAGTCTAGGATTTCCATAACTATAATGATTCCCATAGTCATAGGAACACTACAACCTTGATAGGATTGAATCAAAACACTTATTGAGTCAAAATTTTAAGAGCATGTATACTAATGAACATATGGATGAATTTTTGCATATATATATTTTTAAAACTTACACATTGTTGATTAATGCCAAAACATGTTAAAAATAATCAAGTATTGATTATCCAAACATATATATATATAGTGATGTATTATATTGAGAACCCATTTTATTGACAGAACTCTACAGAACTATTCTAGACCAATCAGAATTTAATAAATTGTTTTCATTTTAAATACTAGATTATTCCCCACTATTTTCTCACCTTTTGCACTCATTCTTTCTCATAAAAAAATAGCCTACACATCCCATTAAAATCCTTTAATCATAAAGCTTTGTTTCCAAATGATCCAAGCTCAAATCCTCAAGTGCAAGAGAAGAATACTTCCTACCATCAAGTGAAGAAGTATTACACCTTTGTGTGTTGTTGTAATCTTGTTGCATCCATATCATAACTTGTAAATCATTTGTATATCTTGTAAAGTTGTGTAGTAGATAGATCTTGGTGATTGTTGTAAGTATAGTTGAATCTTATTGATTCATCCAAGTTGTGATAGTTAGGTGTGAAAGTAGAAGTGAAGTAGTAAAGTAGTGTGGTGAAGAATACTAAGGCGTAAAGAAGTTGTGTAGTTGTGAAGTTGTATTGTGAAGTCGTGAAAGTAGTGAAGAAGCTGTAAAGTCGTGATAGATTAGTTCTAGCTAAGATTAGAACTCGACATCTAGCTTAGTGTCTGAAATTGATATAAGCGAAAGTTGTGTACGGTTTTCTCCGCCATAAGGGAGTTTGTTAACATAGTGAAGAAAACTCTCAAGTTAGGTGCTCGAGGAGTGGAGTAGGGCGAAGAGGTGCTTTGTAACCGAACCTTTATAAATCCTTGTGTTGTGGTTTGATCTTTCTAACTCTTATCTCTTATTTCTTTATTTGTTCTTACTTATTTATATTATTCATATTGTGTAAGTATTGAATTCACAAAAATTCAAATCTAAGTTTTTATAAACAAACATAAACATTAAATTAAAAAGCGGTAAACTATTCAACCCCTCTTCTAGTTTTCCATAACTTTCTCTGAACATGATAGTGAAATCACTAAGGACGGTAAGGTTATAGGTAGAGGTATTAGGAAGAAAGGCTTATACGTGATGAAATTAAGAAATAAGCCGAAATAAAAAATTTGTCTTGTAACGATTAATGAAAACTCCACGTTATATCATTGGAGATTAGGTCACGCTAATACGCGTCTCATTTAATCGTTAGCATCTAAGGAATTAGTTAGAAACTTACTTAAGCTTAAGTTTGATCAACATTTATGTGATGCTTGCAAAATTGGAAAACAAGCTCACGCTAGTCACAAAGCTAAGAATATAGTCTCAATGACTAAATGCTTAAAACTTCTCCATATGAATCTCTTCGGTCCATCCGCCGTATGGAGTTACAAAGGAAACCTCTACACCTTAGTCATAGTAGATGACAACTCTAGGTATACTTAGACAAGATTTCTTAAGAATAAAACCGAGGCTTTTGAGCAATTTAAAATCTTTAGTAAGAAAATACAAAATCAATTAGGATGTTCAATAGTGTCAATTAGGATGGACCACGATAGATAATTTGATAACGAAGTGCAATTTGGAGAGTTCTTTAATGCCAACGGTATTACACATAACTTATCGCCTCTACGCACTCCACAATCAAATGGCGTGGTAGAAAGGAAAAATAGGACACTACAAGAAATGAGTAGAACCATGTTGAATGAGCAATCGTTACCATAAAAGTTTTGGTGTAACGCGATAGATACTTCCGCATACATCCTCAACCGAATCCTAATTAGAACCATCTTAGGTAAAACACCTTATGAACTCTTGGGAAGTAGGAAACCTACTCTTGATTACTTTAGGGTGTTTGGAAGCAAGTGCTTCATTTTAAACACCAAAGACTACCTTACTAAGTTTGACCTAAAGTCATACGAAGGTGTCTTTTTAGGTTACTCCCAATAAAGTAAAGCCTACATCATCCTTAATAAACACACCATGAAAATTGAAGAATCACTTAACGTGACATTTGATGCAACTCCTCCACCCTCTAAGACATCACGCATGATGGATGATGACTTAGATGAAGAGGTAGCAATTAAGGTTGCCAAAAAGAAAAACTTACAAACATTGAGGGTGAAAATTTAGAAATTGACGAAGTAGTCAAAATATTAAGGAATCTAGGAACCATCCATTAGAAAATTTTATAGGAAACCTTAACCAAAGAACTCTTAGGTCACAAGCCCAAAACTAAACTAACTTCTTTTGTTTTATATCAACTAAAGTGTTGGGATTAAAAGGCTACTTGAAGTTACTACTGCTCAAGTAATGGTACTGCTGTTAAGCAAATACTCTAAGTAGTTAAGACTGTTAGTGGAAAGCTAATACTGTCAGTACAATGTTAGTACTGTTAGTGATCTTATTGAAATATATGCTAAGTAGTTAGTGCTGCTAGTAGTAAAGTTAAGACTGCTAGTACATAGTTACTATTGTTAGTATATATTAGTACTGCTAGTACTAAAGTTACAACTGCTTATGTTTATCAGTTTTGCTGGTACAAAAGTTAATACTGCTGGATTTCAACTGCTAGAAGAGTTACTACTGTTAGAAGGATAAAGACAAGTAAAGAGATAAGGATTGTTTGAAGAACAGGAATACTTACAAAGATAAGTATTGAGTTATTTTTGTAAAAGATATGTATAAGTTATTTGTTTAAAAGATCATGATAACTTAGGAAAGTATTGTAAGCCTTATAGGACTCCTTGGTGTATAAAAGGAGGTCCTAGGGTGTAGAATTAGATGTACCAAAAAAGAGTCATTGTCATAGCTTCAAGGTTGTAAACCCTAACACTATCAAAGAGTGTTCATATTAATATTGGAGCTTATTGTTTTGATTGTATTTTTGTGTGTCAAACATATATTACTTTTATTCTTCTTAGTGGTGTAAACTAGATTTCGGATACTTTATATCATACACTCAAAGTTTCAGTCTTAGTACCTTTAGATTTATCTAAGGATACTACACCTTACATCAAGCTAAGGAGTTTAAGATCTGTTCATTGGGATCAATAAGTGGTATTAAAGCTTGTTGTGAAACTTTGAATAAGAAGAAACAAACAATATATACTAGATCTACTTCTCAATGATAAGATGGAGGCAAGAACCACTTCTACAACTCTGACTGCAAAACTTCCTATCCTCAATCCAGGGGATTATAATCTCTGGTTAATGAGGATAGAACAATACTTTCTCATGACTGATTACTCTCTTTGGGAAGTAATTCTGAATGGTAACAAAGTGCTGAAGAGAACTGTTAGAGAAACTGAGCAGGAATACGAACCTACTACTGCAGAAGAAAAGCAGGACAAGAGGAATGAGATGAAAGCTAGAGGAACTATGTTGATGGCACTCCCAAATAAGGATTAACTAAAGTTTCATTCATACAAATATGCAAAACTACTCATGGAAGCCATAGAGAAGAGGTATGGAGGAAACAAGGAATCCAAGAAAGTTCAGAGAACTTTACTCAAGCAACAATATAAGAACTTTTCAGGATCAAGCTCAGAAATAATGGATCAAACTTTTGACAGGTTGCAAAAACTTATTAGTCAGTTAGAGATCCAAGGTGAAGTTATTACACAAGAATACATGAACTTAAAACTGTTGAGAAGCCTTCCATCTGAATGGAAGACTCATGCTTTGATCTGGAGGAACAAAGAAGAGATAAAGACCGTCAGTTTTGATGACTTGTATAACAACTTGAAGATATATGAACCTGAACTTGTAGGATTGTAATGACCCAAACCCGCTCCGGAGAGTAGGCCGAAACGTCATAATCATGGTGTCATATCAAAGCATAATAAAGGCAT
>BQNB010064657.1:7282-35236 GCA_026074375.1 Tanacetum coccineum | reverse complement strand
GCATTTGCAGCTTGCATTTGCAGCTTGCATTTGCAAGCAAGCATTTACAGGTTAAGATCTGATAAGAATAAACTGCCATCATTTGAGAAGATATCATAATAGAAAACCTTGATAAAACTCCTAACCAAACACCCCTTAAGACTGCAGGGGATCAAGTTGATCCAAATTAAACTGCAACAAACTACCATCTAATACCTTAATCTTACATCTCAATCAATTTCAGTGTTGATCAGTAAGCTACCATCAAGCATTTAATCATTTGAATTCAAACCTAGACCATTACATTAATAGAGATCATACATTGGTGACAAAGATCATACATTAATGAAAAAGATCATAGTTAACAATTACAAACATCAAACATTAACAAAGATCCTAACAGTACACCTAAATCATTAGATTATTTACATAAGATCTAAACCATTAAATTATTTACCTACTAGCATACCAAATCCAACACAAACCACTGAGAAAGTTCTTAACATGATGAAAAACAACATATCATGCAATTTAAGCTTTGACTTTGTAGCTCTCAACTCTTCTTCACACGTTGACTTTTCCATAGCAAGAACATTAATAACTTGTTCATAATCCATATGCTTCTTCGATTGTTTTTTATTTTGAAACATCTCATACAACAACTGTTTGTAGTATTCACTTGGAAGATCATCATCAAAAAAATCACAAACTTTGCATTTTGAGCATGTTACAAATCGTTTACCTGGATTCTTCCTTGTTTTTGCAGTTTGTATTGTTAACTGACGACTACATTTGCAAAAGTATTCAACTCTACCACTGATTACACGGGATTCGGATGAAGTCCAAGATGACATGATTAGGGTTCTTTTGATTTTTGACCGATATACAAATTTGGGGGAAAAAAATTTAATGTGTTGTGAATCAGTGTTAGTTAAATAAAAGGGTAAAGGGTTTGTTTTTATAAAAAAAAGTGTAAGGGTTAAAGGGTAACATAGGTAACCGTCGGTTTGATATTAATATATGTCACGTCAGAGTTTTTGTTAATCATGCCTACAATAGGAAGATTAACATTCTCTTGGCACACAAAAGAAAAATTAAAAGATGAACGCCTACAAAAAAAACGAGGTAACTTCGATGCATTTTTAGACCATTTACCCATCAAACAATACTTAGTCATCAATTGGCTACGATGAAAACGATTTGAAAAGTCGAATAGGAGACGGAGTCAGACATGTGAAGGAAGGAAACATTCCAATCATTTACGCCAGTTGGCCACCAACTCAAACTCAAACATAACTTAAAACCCATTATTCCTTTTACCGTTTCCGACCATTTTCAAATTCCCCCTTTTTATCCCATCACATACACACACACAGACTAAATTCTAAATTGAAGTGATCTTGGAGAATGAAGCCGAATTGGGAGCTGAAGAATTGTTGCGATCACGACCAAAAAGTTTTTCTCGCTACCGTCGGCATCTTCACTCTCGTCATTCTCGCTGTCAGTTTCTCTTCTCTCTTTTTTTTTAATAAAAATTTTACTCCTAATTTATATAATTATTCTTTTCTATTCATTGCATTCTTTTTACCCCTCTAGTTAGCCAGCCCTACATATTTTGTGTTTGTTTTAGCTTATATATATAGGACTTATGGGTTATTACTTATTAGCTTATTATATAGCAAAATTAAGCCCATTCAAGTGTTTGGATAAGCCCATTCTACCTTTTTATGATAAGCTAATTCAATCAGTCAACCTTAGCTTATGAGCTTGTCTATTATAAACCATAAGCTGCTTATTAAACATAAGTTTAAGTCCAAAAAAAAGCTTAGACAAACACCCCCTAACTTACAATACGTACTCTGCTGCTTGGAGACTCTATGCGTACATAAATGAGGTCAAAAGAGCACTTTTCCCATAGTCAATTGCACTCTTATGAAATTTGTTGTTTTGACCTCAATCATGCGATGAGATATATCGTTGACTCTTTACAGGTTCAATGTGATATGTATGATAGTTTAATAGTTCATAAAGTACACTGGTAATTGGTAAAAACTTTTATTATCTTATCAGCACTCAAATTAGGTGATAAACTAGGCTATTAAACATTTAGCGATATGGAAATATTTCATTTAGTTGGGGTACCGATAGACATACATTGAACATGAATATATCAAAATTGGTTGAGCAAGGGAGGTTTAATCACATTAGCATATTCAGTTTTAGCTACGAAAAACAGTTATTTATATTCACTCTTCATGAAAGAATTGACCAAGTATATCAGTGCAGCTTGTTCTTAATGGGTGTAAACTTTTGATAATAGTTCTCAGATCATAAGATTGTTTAACTTAAGTGTTGATGATAACGAGGTGGTATATTATCTAATTTTTCTAAGCAGTGTGGCTTTGCGTTTTACTTCTAGTGTTTATTAATTACATATTTGAATGAATTATACAGTTATGGAGGACATTCTTGCTTACACCTTTCAAGCTTATTACTGTCTTTCTTCATGAAGCAAGTCATGCAATCGCTTGTAAGCTCACATGTGGAGAGGTAACATTATAAAAACGCTTTATTTTGTTTACGTTATGCTTTATGAATGATTTCCTATATGGTATGATATGTCGGTCTGGGAACTCTAAATCAGTTTCAGATGTTGTTTCCTGAGATTAACAATAATAATGATGTATATCGAACCAATTAATGTCTGCTTGATTTCATATTCTTTTTTCATTTTGATCGAGTGATTAGACCTATGATTTACTTTTCTTGCTTAACTTCAGTAGTTGACATTTTATATATCTGTTTAATCCTTGACTTGCTAGTAGTTAACTTAGCGTTTTGTAGGTCTTAGTACCAAATCACATATTTTGGTACAGGATCAATGCTTACAGTCTGCCTTAAAAGATGCATCTAGATTGCCACGTGTGATGATTGCTATATTTTTCTTTTGAGATCACAATTGTGTTAGCTTCTGTGTTACCTATTCACTCGGGGGACTATTGTTCTCCTTTCCGAGATACTACTGTAACTTCTTTCTGATCAGCGGACTTTCCTTTCAATCAAGTAGGCTTGTGAATAGCTTTTAAAAATGAATCTACATGTAATATGTCTTTTGTTATCCTTGCTAATCTATTTGGCCTGCCGTCAAGCTTGATGCTAAATGAGTGCCTGAGAATCAATTGGATCGGTAAAATACTTGTTGTTAGGAACCAAGTGCAACAGGAGGCTGAGCCTCTAGTCCTTGTTAAATCTAAAAGCATTGCTCTAGCTAGAGAACCTAATCGCTGATCTGGTATCCTATGCCAGCAATTTGACGATATCTTTGCACTTATAGCTTATTGAAATAGAACACAATGATGCTTAAAGTCCAATTCCCTTCCAGTTCGCTAAAAGGAATCTTGTTTACAGAGTTGGTCTAAATTGAACAAATAAATTACTGATACTAAAAGTAAAACCTAATCCATAGTTCTTTCTATACAAGAAATCTGAGACATTGTAACAGTCTGTGTGTTACCTTTTTTAATCACAGTTTCTGTTTCTTATCAAAATTTAGCACGAAAACACGACTGGTTACTCTTGGATGGCTTCTTGTATTAAGTATCAACAACTCTTTATACAATTATTATGTTCTGGTGTACAGGTAATGGGCATGGAGGTTCATGCCAATGAGGGAGGGGTGACACAAACACGTGGTGGAATTTATTGGTTGATCTTGCCTGCCGGATGTATATAACTTATTATTTTTTTTCTTATGGCTACTGTCATTAAAAAGCAAGCTACTTATAACAATATTTCGATTTGGAAAGTAAACATTCTTTTGGCCCTATCTTGGTGTTTATCCTTACATATGTGTTGATTTGGTAATTGTGGGCAGGCGACCAATTTAGCCAGTCATTTGTGGTGACTTAGTCATTTAGTAAGTTGACGTGGTCGCAAAAGAAATTACCAAATGAGCATATTAATCACAAAGTATAAATGCCAAAACGGGACAAAAATGAAGTATTTGATTTGCTGACGTGGGAATTTTTTGCCACGTCAACATTTTGATTGGCATTCAAGGTAACTAAGTTACCAAATTAGCACACTAAATGAAAGTATAAATTCCAATACAAGAGTAAAAAACTATAATTACCTAACCGGAACATTGAGATAAGTAAGTTACTTTATAGTGACATTAGCCTTTTTTCTTAATTACAGTGCATATATATGTATCTTTGTAAATGACTGATTCTTTGCATCCAGATCTTGGTTCATCATTTTGGGGTATGGCTTTAATCGTGGCATCGACTAATCTTATAAGTGCAAGAATTGCTGCTGGCTGTTTAGCTGCCGCCCTTCTTATCGTGCTCTTCGTTGCCAAAAATGTAAGAATGCAAGAATATCTTTTCAAATTCAGTATTCACAAGTGCTTCTTTTAATCATAAATTTAAAATCCACAATTTGGTGAAGTATTTCAAGTTATTGAGGTTTGACATATTTACCATCTCTTTTGTTTTTTTTCTGTGGTAACAGTGGACTCTTCGAGGACTTTGCATAGGTCTGTAACTTCAATTGTTGATAAGTTATTCTTCTTGTTGATTGTATGGAATTATTGGCTAAACTGTTTCCATATTAAATTTATCACCAGGATTCATCGTATTCCTTGCTATCGTCTGGGTCCTGCAAGAGAAAACCACGATTCATATCCTTAAATATGTCATTCTGTTTATCGGTATAATCTTTTGCCGATGGCCACTGTTTCCACCGTATCTTATCAAGTATATGACGTTTAGCTCATGAATGTCTGATTTTCATTTTCAGGTGTCATGAACAGTTTGTTTTCGGTATATGGTAATGATCTAAACTTATTCTAGATTGACAAATTATATGTACCAACGGAATATTTACATCTTATGATTGAAATAAATTAACACCTTTTGGCAGATATTTATGATGATCTAATTTCAAGGAGAGTTAACTCTAGTGATGCTGAGAAGTTCGCAGAAATCTGCCCCTGCCCATGTAATGGTGTTGGATGGGGAGTCATATGGTAAGTGTTTGCCCCAAAATTCGATCTTTTAGTTAAACTTGTAGTTCCCTGTCGTGAATTGTTTCAGCTAATTTATCACCCTTTGCCCATTCTTGCAGGGGAATTATATCTTTCATTTTTCTCAGTGCTTCCGTATACCTTGGACTTGTAGTCTTATCATGAGGTATTCACCTTTTGTATGAGAAAATACTAACTAAACTAATAATGTTTTCAGCTTTTGACCTTTCTAAATAAGATATATAACAAATTAACCAAGTTTACTGTAAATGAGAAGGCATATTACTCCTATATGCGTGTTAGATATAATATAATGTCATTTACAAGAATTTTACTAGTCTATACTATAAATAGGTCAAATATTTGAGCCTTGTATGCATCATTTCAATTAATATATTTGGGTTGAGCTTGAGCCGAGTTTTTTTTATTAACTTAGTTTCAAAAGTTATTTCCAACTATCAACTAAAGGATATTTTGATGGATGTTTTCAAAAAAATTGAGATTGAGTTCCTCTCGAGCCAAAGTTTGAACATGTATCAATCGAACATATTAATGGTAAAATGAACAGGCTCGTAGAGCTTTAAGAACAAACATGCAGCTAACCGTAATTTTTTGAATGCCTTTAATCTGATTGTTTTCTCATCTACAGATTCAGCTTGGATTTGGTTCATGTGGCTGCATACATATGTGATTACTTGCTGCACTAACTTTTGAGTTTTGATCTCATTCTTCGACCCTTTATTGGGTTTCATACATATGATTGCTTTGTAACCGTACAGTATCAGTATAGCCAAATATTTCGTATTATTTCTTTTATTGTGTTGTGGATATGCAAATTTGATTATGATTCTAACATTTTTTACCATCGTTATCTAAAAAATCCCATCTTCCTCCATGGCCCGGAAAAAATTGGTAGGTCAAAACACTTTGGCCAATGTTGTTAGGATCCCATTAAACTCAAGTGAATAATAAACCATGTGTTGAACTTATCCATCGAAAGATAATAGAAATTGATATTGATTGGATTGTTTTCATTACATAACAACATGTCTATTTATAATAGAACATAGATTTGGGAATAAGCTACTAAACTCTAGATTTAATGGACCTCAAGCCCACAATGGCCTGGGCCAATAATTTATGCGTCTAACACTCCTTCGCAGTTTGAACGGGGTCTTCGATACGGACAAACTGGATGAATGTTGAAGCCGATTCTTCTTCTCTTTTTCTTCTTTGTTGCTCGTTTGCACGGAGATTGCTTCGCAGTTTCTTCCATTTTTTATGACGTTTGCTATTTTTTTTTACGTCATGGCTTATTTTGCCTTTAGGAGGGAGCGGCAATTTGTTGGACAACTTTTGTTGTCAACGACAATGATCTTCGACAACGAAAACAATCAGATGAGAAAAAAGGGTTGATCTAGGCAACTCAACAATTTTTTTTGTGTTTTGACGGCTAGGGTTTAGGGTTTATGCATTGAATACGAAAAGTAAAATCCTAAATTAATAAAAACAATAAAGCGTAAAAAAGGAATCCCTCCGGATCACCGACAAGTAGCCGATGACCGGAGGATAGCAATTTTTATTGGTGGATCTTACCTAGAGCTGTGATACCATGAAAGATAATAGAAATTGATATTGATTGGATTCATGTCATTACATAACAAAGCATGTCTATTTATAATAGAACATAGCTTTGGGAATAAGCTACTAAACCCTAGATCTAATGGACCTCAAGCCCACAATGGCTTGGCCAATAATTTATGCGTCTAACATATATGTCCCGAATACGCTATGCTAGTGTTGTTGGAAGTTTGATGTATGTTATGGTTTGCACAAGGCCGGATATAGCTCACGCGATGAGTCTTGTGTCACGATATATGGGTCATCCTGGAAAAGAGCATTGGAATGCGGTGAAATGCATTTTTCGTTATTTGAAAGGGACATCTGATGTTGGCCTCAATTACGGTGGTGAACGTGAATATTTGGTTGCCGGATACTCATATTCTGATTATGATGCGGATCTTGATGCTAGAAGACTCTTGACAAGTTATGTTTTCACTATTGGGAATTTTGTTGTAAGTTGGAAAGATACATTACAACCATCCATTGCCTTATCTACTACCGAAGCCGAGTACATAGCTTTAACAGAACCAGCGAAGGAAGGAATTTGGTTGAAAGGTTTGATTAGAAATCTTGGTTTCCCTCAAGATCAAGCGACTGTGTTTTGTGATAGCATGAGTGCTATTTGTTTGGCTAAAGACAAAGTATACCATGACTGAACTAAACACATAGATGTTCATTATCACTTTATTAGTACCGAAAGAAGAATCAAAGTAAAGAAAATTGGCACTGAAGACAACCCTGCAGATGTGTTTACTAAATCGGTTTCTTTGAGCAAGTTTCGTCACTATTAAGATTTTCTCAATATCGATAATTGGAAATATAGTGTTACTTAGTAGCATTGGTAAATGAAGGTGTACTCAATTAATTGTTGAATTCTAGTCCAACACACCTAATGAGATTAATTTTTTCTTATTTGCTTTTCGAAGATAATTAATTGTTGAATCATCAGCATTGGTAAATGAATGTGTACTCAATTCGTGCTTTCATTAATTATTAAATAGACTGTAGGGTATTTTTTTTAAATTATCATAGAGAATAAGGGTGTGTTTTGGAATTTATCTTTCTAAAAACATATACTAAAATTCAACATTTTTTAATAAAATCGTCTGCACGTCTGAAACATATCAATATTTGGCTCATTTTGTTCGTAATCCAGAGGCCTCTATGTCGGTATATTTTTCACTAAAAAAAGTCGCTACGTTTTTGTTAGATATATTTGATAAATAAAGTTTGTTATACAAAAAGGGTGTAAATAGTAAACTTAAACATTTTTTTATAAAATGGTATGCACGTATAAAACATATCAATATTGGGCTCATTTTATTCGTAATCTATAAACTTTTACGTTAGTATATTTTGCATCTAAAAATAGCTACGTATTTGTTAGACATTTCATAACTAAAATTTGTTATATAAAAAATCCGTAAACAATAAAAACTTGAAGGGATTTTGTGTAAATATTTTTTTAACAAAATTTATTTAGTGTAAATTATAAATATATTCATTCCCCGTCTAAAACACTGTTGTTTTGACAATGGGCTAATGACGTTTAATATGGGCTACCGTTTAGGGCCCAAACTTACATTTTCCACTGGGCTAAGTTAGGGGTGAGTAGAAAAACCAAAAAATCCGAATAAACCGAAAACCGAAACCAAACCGAACCGAAAATAACTGAACCGAACTAATAACCGAACCGAACTACGAATTCAGTTCTCGGGTTGGATATGGTTTCGCAGTCTGAACTGAGAACCGAACCAATAACCGAATTTATATAAATATATATATTTTTTATATATTTTTATATATGAAAAGATCAATAAAACTTTATCCTAACATAAAATATACTTTTTATTCTTGAATTAATTTTTTTTCTAAATATCTATATAGTTTTTTTTTAATAATTCGGGTAATTCAGGTTATTCGGGTCAATCCGAAAACCAAGCCAAATTCAAATTCGGTTTTCGGTTCGGTTGAAATCTAGTTTGGTTCGGTTCGGATTTCGAGTTGACCCATAAATTTTTTTTAAGTGAACAAACCGATAAATGAACCGATCAACACCCCTAGGCTAAGTATAACAACCCACTTGACTTTATACTTTCTTTTTTAACATCATGTACCAACACACTTCATAGTAGTATTCCACCATATCTTCCATTAGTTTCTAGAGCCATCTCCGGTGTATTAAAATTTTTGTTTCAATTTTTTTATACTATGGAAACTTTTTTTGTATCTATCAACAAAGAGAAGAAAAAAAAAGAAAAAAAAATAGGGTTAAATTCATTGAGCTATAACATGTTGGGCCGCATAGTTGGATTAAAATAAGCTCACTTAATCATGCGTGATGCATTACACCTTATATAGGTAAGATTATCCCCGAGGTCTATTAAATGCTATGCCTTTAATAAACCCGACGCGCTATTCCTATTAACCGAACCATCTTTGCTACGTGTCTTCATTATCTTCTCCAACCTCTCCTTCTAGATCTCACTATTTTTTTCTCTCTGTCACTCTAAAACACACACACAAACCGCCTTGACTCATCTCCCCTCACACACAAACCAGCCGGTGTCTATAATTTTCTTCTTCGATAAATCCACCCACTCAAACAAATTACAATCTCAAAAACCCCCTTATGCTATCACCGATTCATTGAAAAAGAAACTCAAGATTGAAAGGATTCATCAAAACTGGTATTTTGATTGAGTTTTTTGTTTTCAATTTTTGTTTTTATTTTGAAATTAGGGGTTTGTCAGAAATTGGGGGGTTTGTTAGTTTATGATTCTAGCATTTAAGATTCTTTTTTATTTGATTATTTTTGGCTTAAGTTTTGTTTCAAAGACGTAATTGTGTATTTTTTTGTGTAATTAAGGTGATCTTGATCTATCTTGCTGCAAAGAGGAAGGATGCTTTCTCTGTGTGCTTTCCTCGAAATAGGTTGGTGATATCTTTTTAGCTTGATGTGTTATTGGTAGGCTGTTAAGATAGTAATGTATATTTCGTTTAGTGGGTAAAAGTGAAAACAGAAAGCGACCTACTTCCCTCTAAAAACCTCTGAAATCTGCTTCGTCAGCTCTAAAAAGTGAGCTTATTAGCCTTTTCATTTTTGAATAAGCCCATGGAAGTGGTTCAGAAATTAGTGAGGTTTATAAGTTTTAAGAAAAATGTGATACGCACTTTAATAAGCAATTCCGCTTTGGGTTTTATTAGTTTTAAAGAAAACAAAAGGTTTTTTTCTTTCAATATTCGGTTATATCCACTTCTTTCTGTTCATGTTGTATTGAAGTTATTGGATCATGAAATCATAGGTAATTGCTGAGAATTTATCAGAAGTAGCAGGGATAAGGCAAAGATTTGATTGAAAGGAATAGAAAATGCATTGCCATTCAAAAGCATTTTTTTGCACAAATTTCAGCAAAACAAACGTCCATTTAAAAAAAGTCACTTTTTTGCACAAAAAATCAGCAATAAAACAACCCTTTTACAAGCATTTTTTCTGCACAAAAAATTCAGCAACCAAACACCCGTTTAAGATCACTTTCTTCACAAATTTCTATGACTAATTTGCTTAAAGATGAAATATATACTTCACAAAAGACACGCACAGGTAATCAACAAAATGAGAAATGGGGAAGAAAGAAAAGGGAGTTGTCTTCTTTGATAGCGGGTTCAGGAAAACAATTTCTTTTATCAGGATTAACGGCTTAGCCGACTGACCTTCTCTAGCCTGCAGGAGTCTCGGGAAGATAGAGGCAATACAAGTGAAGAGAGCTATGGCAAGTCAGAATCACTGTAACATCAGGCAATTTTTGGATTTTTAAAATGACTATTTTACCCTTTTGACTTTTCGGGTCCGACTTGACTTTTGACTTTTGGTCTTTTACTGTCACGTAAAAGCGATTACCGCATAACCGGTAAAATTTTCAGAACATATTTTAAATAATAAATCTTATTTATTATTACATCTCTCACGTGCAAATTCATTTTTAATTTATTTGACTTGAAATGAGAAAATATATGCTATTCCTAAGTTGAATTATCAAAAAACGACTCGCTAAATCACGTTTTCATTATTCGGACTATAAAGCAATTTGATGTAAAACGACATTTCTGACAACTTTTCAGTTTTGACCGAGACCTGAAAACAGTCAGAAAGTGACTGAAATGCCCTCGCAAGATTTAGAAACGAGAAAATAATTAAATTATATTTAATTAACACTTTTTATTAAATAAAAATATTTAATAAATTAGTCATCATTTTATTCGAAAACGTTTGTTGATAACGCGAATATACGGGTTAGAAATTTATTTTTATTTTTACTTCGGACAAGACATAACCGGGTTTCCAATTGAATAACAAATATTTTTATAAATGTTATAAAAATATTTATGAAATACTATCAAATGAATACTCATTTTTGTTGGAAAAATTATTTGGAAAACAATGGCGCAAGTTTCGTGCGTTGAATCATCCATTAAGTGGCCTAAACGAGTCCCGAACCAATATTATATAAAAGTTTCTCAAAATTTCACTGTTAGTCCCTGGAGTTATATTTTCAAAATCCACCCTAAACTATGAGGGGCTTGCCACTTTTATTTTATAGTTATATATATATATATGTCCACCCCATTTTTTTTCATTTTGATATATAAAACACACACACATGCATCATCACTCTCTCTCCCTCTCCCATATTTTCCGGCCGCCGGCCACCGCCCCACTGCCGGCCACCGCCGCCGGCCACCACGCCGCCGCCGCCGGAAAACTTTTCCGGTGGACTTTTTCGGCCGAAATAAAAAACGATCCCCACCACCGGATCTACCCGATCCCCACCACCACTCGCGGCCACGCGCCGTTTACCCCCCCCCCCCCCCCTCCGGCTGCCACAGCCGCCGCCACCACCCCCATCACCACTCCATCATCTCCACACCATCGAGACCATCACCACCTCACCCCGCTGCCATACCATCACCCCCACGCCACCACAGCCACCTACACCACCACTGCTGCCGCCACACCGACGCACGACCGCCACCATCATCATCACATCCTCATCATCTCCATCTCCATGCCACCCTCGTCATCATCACCACCACGACGCCACCACCCCTGTCATCATCGCAACCACGGCTGCATCACAGCAGGTGCGTTTGGCCGTGGTAGCAGCCAATGGGGTGTTTGTTTGTGTGCTTTAACACTACAAGAGGGTGCGTTGGGTTTCGAGTCAGCCCCGCAGCCAATGGTGCGTTCGATTTTTCTGTCAGCCCCTAGAGGGTGTTTGTTTCGGTGGATTGGCAGCCACGCACCACCAAGGGTGCGGTTGGTTTTAAATATTACACCAAGGGTGCGTTTGAATTCGGGTTCACCGACAAGGGTGCGTCCGGTTTGAGGTAAGCACCAAGAGGGCGCGTGTAGGTTTGGTTTTCACCAGAAAGAGTGCGTTTGGTTTGATTATGGCAGCTAGGTTGCGTTTGGCTTAACAGCCACCACCAGGGTGCGTGTGGTTTAGCATAAAACACCACAAGGGTGCTTTTGTTTTGTTTTTCATAGATTAGGGTGCATTTGGTTTAGTAAGAACGCAGCAGAGTGCATTTGGATGGCTGTTCAACAACCCTAGGTCGCGTTTGGTTTATGAAGAAACTGATTAGGGTGCGTTTGGTTGACTGAAATACCAATTAGGGTGCGTTTGGTACAGATTAGGGTGCGTTTGGCTTAGTAGAAAACAACTAAGGGCGCGTTTGGTTATGCAAATTGGCACATAAGGTGTGTTTGGTTTGGCAGATTTGCCAAACGGGGGTGTTTGGTATAGCAGAAACACGCAAGGGGCGTGTTTGGTTCGACAGATTTAAAATAAAGGGGCGTTTGGTTGGGCAGATTTGCACCAAGGGGTGCGTTTGGGTTAACATAAGAACCAAGGGGTGCGTTTGGGTTTAGAGAAGACAACAAAGGGGTCCGTTTGGTTGGTTTAGCAGAAATAGGTGCGTTTAGGTGAGCAGATTTACCGTAATGGTGTGTTTGGGTTATATAAATTGATAAGCAAACATATCATAAGATTTATAAATATAAAACCGGTTGATGGTTTAAATGGTTAAATAAATGTAATAATTATTACTTTGCTTAGTTTATATAAAAATATATAAGAATATATATTTGAAACACGCGGATTGATTGAAAAGTAGAAAAACTTTAGATTTGATAAATATGGGAAACGATATATAAACGGAAGTGTCATGGCAAAAGGCTCGTGCTCAAACACACGTATAAATATGCGTAAGGGCCGAACACAATAATATAGTGGACAGACACGGAAAAACCTTAGGAAAGGTTAAACCGAATCTCCCGAGTTATCGTAATCCCTGACGAGGCGTGAATATGGAAAATCAGATGTTGTTTGTGGAATAATGCTTGAATGCCAAATATTTTTGATTGATTTTAATCTAATAATTATACTACAGAATTTTAAAACGAAAGATATAAGATATATAAAACAAATATGCTTGCCAAGTAAGGTATTAGGATCCTCAAGTGTGAACTTAAGTACTAATCAATGAACCAATATCCGTCTAATAAATTATTTCCTCACAACGTTGGTTTATTTTGAAAACAATTTTTTTATTAAGATATTAATGACTAAATTTATGCCTAATTACTCTTACGGCTTTTGCTCGTTCGAATAACCAAAACACAAATCTAAACAATCAGTAAATTATTAATCGACAATCACTTTTTATATCCACACTTAAGTCACAAAAAAACACTCACTTAGCAAGCGTAATAAAACTACTCACTAATCATATTAATCAACAAAGCAATAAAAGACATAATAAGCAAATTATACTACACTAATTAATATTGAAAAGAGAAGAGATTTAGAACCCGAATGCCGAAACCAAAACGAATAAAAAAACCCCGATCTAATAATCTATTAAAATACTTAAGTTTAGGAGCTAAAAGCTTTTAAACTTAAAATATTGAGTTAGCCTACTAGACCCTTAAGCTTCACGCCAAAGAGTTGAACGATACCGTAACAACAAAAATTAAACACAAACTGTTAGAATCAAACAAAATGTTCTTAACAACCACAAGGCCCAACGAGTGCAAATTCTACAAACCAAACACAAACTAGACGAGATGGAAATTTTAGAACCAGTTTTAGCAAATTTGAAAAAGAAAAAAAAACTAAACTATACTATTTTAACTAAGTCAAATAAGCAACAACTTTAACGAGCAAGTAAGCTACGAAAATAGACATAAGCACTTTTCTTAACAATATGAGCTCTCGATTATTTAGGTGGTCCGAGGCTTATCGAAATAAGCCGAGTAGCTAAATACTCGTGGCCACCTTTTTCTTTTCGAATCGAGCTTAACAAGGGAAACGAACAAAGCTTAATGGCTTATTCGATATAAAAAAAACTAGAAAGCAATAAGCAACAAGAAATAAACACTTTGAACCTTCAACATACTTTTATTGATAAGCAAAATGTTTACACATAACTAATAAGCTGAACTTTGCTTTTTCAAAATATCTAATAAGCTGAAATTTGAGATTAAGCTAAACTGGAAATATTACTAACTTTATTTTGAGTACAACGGAAAGAAAGAAAGAAATTTGCATGAAAAGAAAATAAAGATGGTGTGTCTCCCCCGCAAATTGTTGCTCGTCGTCCTATTTATAGCCAAAGAGTGGGATATTTTAACTTCGATTCACCACTCATTAAACGTCACGTGGACTTGATAATTGCCTCTTTCCAACGAGTCATGCACAACCATTGGATCATTTTTGCAAATTGATGAAATGAAAGTAGCAAGTGGAGTGGGCACGTGATGATAAAAATGATTTATTTTCAATTCTCGTGACATGATGTCACATCCATTTTGCTAGCAAATATTTGATATCATTATCATCATTTAACTTGGGCTGGACATTCTTGATTTGGATAACACGTAGTAATAAATATGGGACACCGCTGAACTCGAAAACTTGAACTCTTTCCAATGGCATGCTCGAAGAATTTTTCTGATTTCGTCTTGACTCCAAATAATAATTAAACTTGATTGAGTCGAGCCCAAAAATCACCGTTTTTTTTTGTCTATTTTTAATCCTTTGTACCTGCGAGACATAAAAACACAAACCAAATATATTTGCAATAATATTAAGCATATTTCATGTTTTTAGTCCGATTATTAGTGTTTACCGGGGTATAAAAGATGTATAATTAAGCGAATACCAAAATCCCCCCATACTAAGATATTGCCGTGTCCTCACGAAATGTTATGAAGTAAACACTCGAAAAAAACCAAGAATCTCGAACCCCCTCGACTAATTACCTCGAAAAGTAGCAAAGTGTTCGTCAAGGAGAACTAAAGAATCAATAGCTTTGACAAGTCCCGTTTTCACCAAAATTATTTATTTATTTTTATTTTTTTATGTACACTAACTATCCCTAATATTTTTGGATTTTCCTTTTTCTTTTCTTGACTGCCTGTTCGACTTCCTTTATTTTATAAACACTGGGATCATAGAATGAGAAGCGTCCATAGAATAATCTACGGATGTCCTGACGGATAAATTCATCGTCCCCGATTTTTCACTAGTTTCAAACCAAGCAATTAAACAAGATCATTTGTCAATATAAGTCTAAATGTTAAGCACTCATACTTATGACTTGTGAACTTTTAACTCCCAACATGGATATATGATTTAAATGTGTGTACTCATTTCAACTCAACCATAGATCAACTTATTTCCATAGTCGTAATTCAAGATGAATCATGACTCAAAGCAACAACTTATTAGGACCTTGTAACTTGATTTTAAAGAACGAAAATTTAACTGTAGAACTTTTTGCAACATCTTCATCATCATAATCATAAGTTCTTAAAGCTAGGAATGCGTTGCTTAGTTTGAACACCTACCTAGGCCTCGCTCCCTAGTAGGATATCACAACCAACGACCGGTGTTCTTAGTTTGAAAACCCACCCCGTTGCTAGCGTAGTGGGAAATCACATCAACACCTTCTTCCTAATATGGCTAAGGATAGGTGTCTTAGTTTGAACCCTCACCTAGACCTCGCTTCCTGGTGAGATATCACAACACACCAAATCCCTAGAAGTAAAGATGTCTTAGTTTGAACCCCCACCTCGTGGTTAGCGGAGTGGGATATCACGACACATCTTTTACTTGCTCCATATACTCAAATGTATGCTTCATTGGCATAATTTCAATATTCATGCATTTTTGCATTCATATTTCATTCATGCTTCTTTGGCATTTTAACTTTCAAATTACTAAGAACAGAAAAACCTCGCTTTAAAGAATCAAGTTACAAATTTGAAGCTTTTTCTAAAAACATCGATTGACTTAGTTGAATTGAAATGAGCACGTATGATTAGGTGGATTAAAAGCTAATGGGAGAAAAAGCCACAAGTTACTCATATAAGTTTTAGAAGAATCTTGCTCAGCACATAAACTTATATTTAACTCTATCACTTCTTGTTCTTCACCTACTTATAAAATTCAAGCAAATAGAATTCGTGAAAGCTTAGCCTACAATTTGGAACTAGCTAGGGATCAACCGCCCGATTCGAGTCAAAATTATTCTCATTCTACCCCATTAGGAATGTCGAAACTGTGACAAAAACTTATTTTTTTTTTGAAAATTTTAAATATTTTTTTCATTTTTTTTACGTATTTTTGCAAAATTGGTGGTAAAAATGGGATTACGTGACGAACGGACTGCAGGCAAAATCAATCGATGATCCCCCCATTACTCGAAATAAACATCGCTCCTCAGATGTTTTGTAGGGGTACCTAAGTAAATCTAAGGCCGTTTATAAAGTATGCAAAGTTAAATAGTTAGGCGATTTTGGATATTGGATTCCAAATTAAAGAGGAGGATGTGAAACTCTGATAATAATTCAAGCACGTGAGTCTTTCACATCTGGGCAATCCTGGGCACAATTAACACACAAACACGAAACACGGGTTAATGGAGAGGCGAGCTCCAAATCAACAAGAAAATACGTATTCAATTTTTACATAATACTACGATATGCTGGGGTGCCTCCTACGAAGCGCTTGATTAAGGTGCTATGCTTGACCAGTCACCTAAATTTATTGGATATTAGGGATGTCTGGAGATTCCTGGAATACACTTGTGGTAAGCCCTCCAAAGTAGTGCTTAATACGATGACCATTCACTTTGAAGTTTGGCCCAGAGTTTTGAGATAACTCGACGGTGCCGTATGGAAAAACTTGGGTTATAGTGAATGGTCTACTCCAATGGGTCTTAAGCTTGCCCGAGAAAATCTTCAATCTAGAGTTAAAGAGGAGGACTCGATCACCGACGTTGAAAACGCGACTTTTGATGTTGGAGTCATGGATTCTCTTCGTTTTCTCTTTGTAGATGAAAGAGTTTTCATAGGCATGATCACGAAGTTCATTAAGTTCATTAAGTTGAACTTTCCTGTGATCACCCGCGGGTTTTCGATATCAATGATGGTATGCTTAAGGGCCCAGGAAGATTTGTGCTGAGCTCGATCGGAAGATGACAAGCCTTCCCTGTACAATAGGCTTATATGGTGTTCACCCGTGGGTGTTTTGTATGATGTAAGGAGGCCCACAGTGCGTCATCTAATTTAATACCGACATGAGGCTACGATTTTCGCCCACCGGTCCTTTCAAGAATTAGTTTCTAACCACGATTGGATACCTCAACTTGTCCACTTGTTTGTGGTGATACGCGGGTGGAGATTCGTGAGTGACTCGTATTTAAGCATGACCTTTGCAATGGTAATTGCAAAAAATGATTCCGCGATCACTTATGATTGCACGTGGGGCACCGAATCTGGCGCAAGAGAAGATTTATGAAATTTAAGACAAACTCGGGCATCATTGGTGGGGAGCGTTTTGCTTCAACCCATTTTGATAACATATATCAACAGGCCTACGGTTATATTTGTTCCCTCTTGAAGTCGGGAACGCCATAAAACCAATGCCCCACATGTCAATGATTTCGCACATAACTTGGATAGAGTTTTGTGGCATCTCATCACGTTGCGAAATTTTGCCTTGACGTTGACAAATGTCACATCGGGTGACATAGTCGTGGGCATCCTTGTAGATCGTGGGCCAATAGAAACCTGAATCGAAGATCTTTTTAGCGGTGTAATTGGCACCGTAGTGTCCCCCGGTGGGTCCACTGTGGCAAGCTTTGAGGATGTCAAAAGCTTCTTGCCCCGAAACACAACGCCTAATTACTTGGTCAGCACAGATCTTGAATAGAAAGGGGTCGTCCCAAAAGTAATGCTTCACGTCTTTGAAGAATTTTCTTTTCTGCTGGGTTGACATCCCTTTGATCATGAAATTTCCCGCATGGTAGTTTGCGATGTCAGCAAACCATGGGGTACTAGCATCAAGAACAACAAAAAACAATTGAACCTAAGGAGTTTCTCCAAGAGGAAACTTTTCATTTATCTCCTTTGGATCGAGCTCATTCTTGTGAGGATTCTCTAATCGTGATAGATGATCAGCCGCTAGGTTCTCAGCTCCTTTCGTGTCAACTATATCAAAGTCGAACTCTTGAAGGAGCAGAACCCATCGGAGCAATCTCGCCTTAGAATCTTTCTTAGCAAAGAGATACTTGAGGGCGGAATGATCCGTATACACAGTGCATTTGTTCATGACAAGGTAAGATCGGAATTTTTCGAATGCGTACACCACGGCTAACATTTCTTTCTCTGTCGTGGTGTAACGTGATTCCGCCTCATTCATTGTTTTACTTGCATAGTGTATAGGCCTGAAATGTTTCTCATGATGTTGCCCCAAGACTGCACCTAAGGCGAAATCGCTTGCATCGCACATAAGTTCAAATGGTTCATTCCAGTCTGGGGCAATCAGGATTGGAGCCTCGGTTAGATTCTTTTTGAGAGTGTTAAATGCTTCAATACACTCTTTGGAGAAATAAAACAGAGTCTCTTTTTCAAGCAAATGGGTCATGGGACGGGCTATTTTTGAGAAATTCTGGATGAATCTTCTATAAAACCCGGCATGCCCAAGAAAACTACGGACACCTTTTACAGTAGTCGGGTGAGGGAGCTTGGCGATAACGTCAATCTTAGCTCGATCAACCTCAATTCCTGACTTTGAGATTTTATGTCCAAGAACAATGCCTTCCTTAACCATGAAATGGCTTTTCTCCCAGTTTAGAGCTAAATTGGTGTCTTCACACCGCTTAAGCATCTTTTCCAAATGGGTTAGGCATGTAGAGAAAGAACTTCCAAAAACCGAAAAGTCATCCATAAATACTTCCATCGTTTTTTCGATCATGTCGTGGAAGATTGCCATCATACATCTCTGGAATGTGCCTGGTGCATTGCAGAGGCCAAAGGGCATGCGGCGGTAGGCAAAGGTTCCGTATGGGCAAGTAAATGTTGTCTTTTCCTGATCATTTGGGTCGATGGGTATTTGAAAATAACCTGAGAAACCATCGAGAAAACAATAGTATTCGTTTCCCGCAAGCCTCTCGAGCATTTGGTCCATGAATGGTAGAGGAAAATGGTCTTTTCGGGTGGCTTCATTCAACTTTCGGTAGTCAATGCATACCCGCCATCCCGTAACTAATCGAGTTGGGATCAAACTCATTTTTGCTCTTTTCAACTACGGTTAAAACCACTTTCTTTGGTACACAGTGTACAGGGTTACACAGGGACTAATCGGAGATAGGGTAAATTTAATCCTGGTCAAGAAGTTTTTCAACTTCTTTTTTTATGAAATCGTGGATTTTTGGGTTTAACGTCTCTGATGTTTGGATCAGCTGGTGTGTATCTCTTCCATTAAATTTTGTGAGTTACAAAATTATGGGTTAATACCCTTGAATATCGGAGTGTTTCCAAGCGATGGCTCGATTGTGGGACTTGCAAAACACCTTTATTGAGAGCGGACCTTTCTCCCAGTCACTCAGATCTTTAGGCAATGATGATTGGTAAACTTGTTAGGTCAACCCTCCAAAATGCTATTCGAGGTAGGGAGGTAAGTCTTTGAGCTTGATGGGAGGTTCATCAATTGTTGTTCATCGGTTTTGGTTCATAAATCTTAAGTTCTTTTTTTAACGCAGGAAAATAAATTTGCATGGTTGGAAGTGGTGATAAGGCCTCACTATTTTAGGATTACCTTCAAGAAGAGAAAGTCCTTTCGGGATCACATTCGGCATCATCATCACTGACTTATATGAAGTATCAGGAAAGTTCAGCACGAATCTTCAGAATGAAAATTCATACCCCCTCGTATGGAGTGCGGGTGGTGAGAAGTGGTATAACAATTGGTTCAAAGTAAGGTGTGGAATTTCCATTTGTTAATACTTTCGAGAAACTAATAATCTTTGAGAATATTCCTCACAAGATTTATCAATAAAGTCGACCTTTATAACTGATTCTAAGGCATTGTATGGAGAATTTTTTCGGTTATAGCCTACTTTGAAGTCACGGATGGGTCATCATGTATTAAGGTCATATTTTCACGTGTAATCAAGCAAGCTCCTGTCGTTCTTAAAAATGGTCTCTAAATAATTAAAAGGACTTTGGGTCGGCTTCCCTAGTAAATATGTTAGGAAAATATTGTAAACAGACTTAATACTGTTAGTATTAAAGTTAAGTCTGTTAGTTATAGTTAGTACTGATAGAAATAGTTAGTACTGTTAGTAATAGAAGTTAAGTCTGGTAGAGCAAGTTAAGTCTGCTAGCTTTAACTTAAGTCTGACAGTATTAAAGTTAATACTGTTTGACCAGACAGTTAAGTCTGTTGTAATTATAGTAATTGGTATCAATTAGCGTTAATCCTTGGAGAGATAAGCATTATCTCTGTATCGCGGTTAGGGTTCACTTAAGTCTATTAAAGGAAAATAGAATAGTATTGTCAAATAATATATGGTTGATGAGAATTCACAATCAAATAGTTAATTGTAATAGCTAGTTTAGTACTATTCGTTATATGTGTTCATCTTGTATAGATATTGATTATTCAGCGTCAATATTTGTATTCTCGGTTATTGTCTACTCATAGTTTCTTTTGGATTTATTTCAAAAAGGCTATAAGTCGTTTATGGCTTATTGAGATCCTGTTTTTAAGGACTAGGACTTAATACTGTTAGTATTAAAGTTAAGTCTGTTAGTTATAGTTAATACTGTAGAAATAGTTAGTACTGTTAGTAATAGAAGTTAAGTCTGGTAGAGCAAGTTAAGTCTGCTAGCTTTAACTTAGGTCTGACAGTATTAAGTTAAATATTGTTTGACCCAGATAGTTAAGACCTGTTGTAATTATAGTATAGTTATTCTTTTAGGTTAATATAGGAAGAGATAAGCCATTATCTCTTAACGCGGTTTAGGGTTCCTTAAGTCTATAAAATGGAACATACGAATTATTATTGTAAAAAAACATATGTGTTGATTGAGAATTCACAAATCAAAAAGTAATTGTTATAGAAGTTTAGTATATCTCGTTCTTGTGTTCATCTTTGTATAGATATTGATATTCCGTCGTTAAATATTTGTATTCTCGGTTTTTGTCTCTTAGTATTTTGGATTATTATTCAAAGGACTATAAAGTCGTTTAGGCTCTTTGACGATCCTGTTTTAAGGCCCTCAAGTGGTATCAGAGCCATCAAAGGGACTTTTACACAAGATTGAACAGATCAAAACCTTTTTAATCCAACAACATCACGTACGGCTGTCTGCCAATCGATAATTTTTCTCTTCTTGATGTGAGAACTTCTCTTCATGATGATGCATCTTTGGATGGATCTTGTTCCAGCATCCAACAAAGGAGATTGCACCTGTAACCACAACAAATAATCACACAAATTACAACTTTATAAACATTAATGCCCGTTCTCCAAAAAGATGATTATGATTTACGTGGGCAATGGAGAAGAACATTATCTTGAGTATATCGATAATGAAGTCTGGATGTGATTCAGAATGGGAACTCAAAGAAGCGAGCACAAGGTAAGGATGGTGTTTCACAAGGGTTCTTCTTTTCAACCACATAGGAAGTACAGTTTGCTGAGGAGAAGAAAGGAAAGCTAGAAACACTATTGTTACTGCATTCAGCAAAAGATCAATCTTAGACGTTTTCATGGCATGGATGATGCCAAAGAGATTTGGGCAGCCATTAAGACAAGGTTTGGTGGTAATGCGAACTTAAAGAAAATGCAAAAGGCTGTTTTGAAACAACAGTTTGAGGCATTCACTATCTCGTCTAAGGAAAGCTTGGAAAAATGGTATGATAGGTTCCAATAAACTCCCTATCACAATGGGATCCTTGGTGATGGATTGTGTCAGATGAAGATGCCAAAATCACAAGTTTTTGAGGTACCTTCCTCCTGCATGGGATAGTCTAGCCATGAACTATTGAAACGAAGTAGAATATTGACCACACTGTCCATTGATTACTTATACAAATAATATGAGTGTCTTTGAACATGACATCCAACAAGACATCATCTTCATCTCCTTGGCATATGTTAATGTGGCTTGTTTCTATCACAGGCCAAGCACTTCTTCAAGCCATACAGCATAAGCAAGCCAAAGCTCAGGAAGCTTATAGTTCCTATCTCCACTTCCTCTTCCAAAGCAACACAACTGCTTCTCCTGGTCTTGTGATGAAGTTATCCTCTCTTTTTAGCCACAAATGCTGATGATGTGGACTTTTGATAAATGAAGACCTAGATCACAATTGCATGATCTGGATTTCTAGGAAGAAAATGGATATAAATTGGCAGATTGCTATGACTGTCATCAAGAATCAAGAAGTTCTAAAGAAGACAGCAGCAGGCCAAGAGTGGATGGAAAAATGCATGTGGCAATTGATAAGAGAAAAAGTTGAGTGTTTAATGCACCAATACTGGGCATTTTGCCCTGGGAGTGCATGTTTAAAGGTTCAAGGAAGGTAGCAGGCAGGAAGCAGGCAGAGGTCATGATTTCAACCAGTCAAAAACTGAAAGGAAGCTTTATGGACGTCTGATGAAGGTCAAATCAATTGGGTAGAGCAGACTACAGATGAGGAACTCAATCATGCTCTAATGGCTTTCACTGTGAATAATGAGGTATCCATGTGCTCTAAATTTTTGTTTAGATTCATATAATGCTTTCAAGCTAAGTATGATGAATTTGCAATATGATTGGGTGACCAAGAAGCTCGCCTTATTGCTCCATAAGCTAGCTCGTTAAGAAATTAGAAATCTCAGCTTTAAGCCTCCATCAAACAGCAATCTTCATTAAAGAAAAATTAAAATTTCAAGCTTAATCAAATTTTGAAAAAGATGTAAAGCTAAAAAAGTATAGAAGACTAGGATGAAAAGCTGTCCAAAAAAAAAAACCCAAAAAAAAAAAATAGACTAAGATGCTTTACAAAATTTTTTTGACTCTTTGTCTGATCTTCTAAAAATCTTTGGAAGTAGTTGATTGTGGATGAGCTCAACTGATAAGATAGGTTTAGGTATGCATCAAATCAAATGATTGAGGTTCTTAGGATTGAGGAAGAACTAAGTAGAGGTATTTTTGCTTTTAAGGGAGACAGAGCAGGAGAGATATCAATTCCACTATACAGCAGATTCAAACAGGATAGAGTATAAAGGGGTTCCATCAATCCTCTTTATGGTGGTGATCTATACCATAGGGAACAGGAGGACATAGATGATTCTCTGTATGAGTATGGTAAACATGGACCTCAACCTAAATCTCCTAGTCCTACAGTGTCTAATGCAAGTTCTATTGTTTTCTCAATCTGTCCATCCAATGACAGTGATGGGGAGCTAGGAACTGTATCTGACCATTCAGTCAATGATGCCTCTACCAATGACCATATCCCTATACCATCTATTGAGCAGGTTACCATTGTCACCCAAAAGACTCAACCACGGGTGCCTAAACCCCAACAAACAGTTGACCCTAGTTGTGCACAGTATGTAAAATCTCCTAGGCAACCAATTAGGACACCAGTGTGCCTCTCATCTATTCTCTCAAATAATAGGCAAATTAGGACTCATGGAATGCAAAGTGGACTTAGGTTCAGGATATTCTTTTGTATAGAAACCAATGTTTTGTGTGTGGAAGTACTTTAGTCACTTGATTAAGGACTGTGATATTATGAGAAGAAGTGGCAAGGGAGCTCGTCTAAAAGAGACAAGGGTGGATTCATTGCTAATGTTAGGCTAAAGTACACCAGCCTGGACTAAAACTCTAACAGGGTGAATAAAGAATTCAATTCTCTACAGACCTGTCAACTACATCAACATTAGAACCAACCTTAGTACTGCTAGCAAAACTATTAAAATGGTAGGTAAATGTTAATTATAGTTCATGGAAATGATAGTTCTGTTTGTTTGCTGGAACTCAATTTATGTTGGTGCTTCTGATTAATACTTGGAAGAACATGTTTGTTCTGGTAGAACTATATGTTAATTCTGGCACTCAAATTAAGTTGGTGGTTCTGATTTAATGTACTGGCAAACAATATATAAATTTGGTATGTGCATGTTAATCATTAGAGTCAATAGACCAGTATTATCAAACCAGACTTCTCAGGTGAATCTTAAAAGTCCAAAGAAATGTTTTTCAAAACAAAGATCACTTGTAAATAGACTCTTTTCAAGAAATACAGCATACAAGTCAAATGAATATGCTGTTAAGGGAACAATGGGCACTGCTGTTAAGACCTCAGCAGGTTGTGTTTGGAGAAAAGCAATACCAATCTCCAATACCAATAGTGGACCAACTCCTGATTCAAATGTTCATGTTTCTAGAGGTACACATGCAGACCCAAGCGTGTGAAGCACCTGGGTCCCAAAGAGTACTAATCCCCTTTGTTGTTGGTGCGAGGTTCATCACTGAAGCATATGGGAGATAGAGTATTTCTGATAGTGGTGTTCTGGGACATGACTGGTAACAGGGGACATCTTGAAGATTATCAAGAACTAACCAAGTGGGATCTGTTAATTTTGAGAGGAACGTAAAGGTAGGTATCAGTGGAAAAGTACTATTAGATTAGAGTAATTTAGTTTTGATGATGTGGCTTTATGTGAAGGAACTTGACAATTTTAATTTTATTCTCCATAACTCAGTTATTGTGCGATAAGAAGTTAATGTACTTTTTATGATTAAAGAGTTTTTGTGGTGTCCTTGACTTCAAGATGCCTGATTGAAAATCAGGTCCTTCTTAAAGTTCCTAGGCAACACAACATGTATACTTTTGATATAAAAAATGTTGCTTCTTCAAAAGGATACACTTGTTTATTAGCAAAAGCCTCATCTGATGAAGCTAAATTGTGGCACAAGAGGTCTAGGTCACTAAATTTCAAAAACTTAAATAAACTTGAAAGGAATCTAGTTAGTGAGGTTATTCAAGGTTAAAAATGACCACACTTGTGGTTGCTTGTCAGAGGGAAAGCAACACAAGGCTCCTGTAAAGCCAAGATTGGACAGGTTTGTGACCCACCCATTACACACATTGCATATGGACTTATTTGGACCTCCTCTGTGAGGAGTATCAACAATGCTAGTCTAATGTCTAGTAAATGATTACTGATGACTGTTAAGGTTTTGTTGGGTTTTCTTTCTAGCAAAAAAGATGAGTCTAGCAACATCCTTAGACTTTTATTAAATCCAGATAGAAAATAAAAAACCAACTTACTCAAAAAGTAAAATATCTCATTAGATCAGATAATGGGACAGAATTTAAAAACAGGGTTATGCTTGAATTCTGTGGGGAAAAGGATAAAACATGGTTTTGTCATGCAAGAACTCCTCCGCAAAATGGGGTTGATGAGAGATTGACGAGGGAGGCTGCTAGAACTTTGCACTAGCTGACTCACACTTACCAACCACTTTTGGAAAGAAGTCAGTTTAACTACTGTGCTATACCCTTAACTGGGTAAGAGTGTCTAGCCTAGAAACAAAACTCCTATGAAGCTTTTGTTTGGCCACAATACCAAATCCTTGCTACATAAGACCCATTTGGGTGCCATCGTTACCATTTCATATCCTTAGCTCCCAATAGGGAAAGTTTGATGAGAAATCATGACGAGGGTTTTCTTGTTGGTTTACTATGGAACAGTAAAGCATTTAGGGTTTCAATTTAGTAATAACTCAAAGTGTTGAAGTATCCTCATGTCCTTTCTTGAGGAAAAACACAATGTAAGGAAATAGGGAATTGGTGGATGTTGATTAGATTATCTTACAGAGCTATGAACTATATACCTGTTTCTTGTGCAAAATCAAGCTACCCTGCTAGGTTCAAAGGAGGTATTTGATATTGAAGTACTGATTGGTGGCAGCGCAGAACTAGATGGTGATTACTTCTACATCTCTAACTGAAGCAACTAGAAAAGCAGCTGTTTCTGAAGAGATTGCTACAAAGAAGCCTCACTCCAAGCAGCCCAATTTTATACACCAATATCCAAATCTGCTGATGACATTATGATCTTTAGAAAAGAGCTGGATGCTCTTGCTTTGAAGCACTTAGGACCAGTATCTGCAACAGAACCTACCAGTACTAATCCAGTTAATACTAGTAGTATTAATCTTAATACTGCTTTTGAGGAGGTTAATACTGGCAATATGAAGCATATCTCTCTCTAGTGTGATATGGAAGATGAGCGTCTTCCTCTGATGCATGAATGTTGTGAATGCCTGAATTCGGATTATGATAATCATATGAAGGTATCTTTTGAAAAGGCTGCTTCTTATGATGATGATGGGATTATTACTGATTTCAACAATCTACCAGATGAGGTAGATGTCAGTACAAACCACACTCTGAGGATTCACAATGCTCATCCTCAAAGTCAAATCCTTGGAGATCCCAATACACCTGTTCAGACTAGAAGCTCTCTCAAGAAGATCACTGAAGCTCATGCTCTAGTGAGCTACATACAAGCACAGCAAAGAAGCAATCATAAAGATCAACAACATTGTCTTTTTGCTTGCTTTTTATCTCAATCTGAACCAAGGAAAGTCTCAGAAGCCCTTGAAGATGAAAGCTGGGTTGAAGCTATGCAGGAAGAACTGTTGCAGTTCAAGCTTCAACAAGTATGGGTCTTGGTTGATTTACCCAATGGTGCTAAGGTGATAGGAACTAAATGGGTATACAGGAACAAGAAGGATGAGAGGGGAGTAGTTGTCAGGAACAAAGCAAGGCTGGTAGCTCAAGGTCATAGGCAAGAAGAAGGGATAGACTATGATGAGGTTTTTGCACCTGTGGCTAGATTGGAAGCCATAAGGTTATTTTTAGCCTTTGCCTCATATATGGGGTTTATAGTCTATCAGATGGATGTGAAGAGTGCATTCTTGTATGGCACTATTGAAGAGGAGGTTTATGTCTCTCAACCTCCTGGTTTTGTTGATCCAGATCACCCCAAGAAAGTGTATAAGGTTGTTAAAGCCTTGTATGGGCTACATCAAGCTCCTCGAGCTTGGTATGCTACTCTATCTACCTTTTTAGAGAAGCATGGCTATCAAAGGGGAACCATAGACAAGACTCTATTCATAAAGAAGGACAAAAAGGATATCATTCTAGTTCAAATTTATGTAGATGATATCATTTTTGGCTCTACAAAGAAGTCTTGGAGTGATGAATTTGAAGCCTTAATGAAAGGGAGGTTTCAAATGAGTGCTATGGGAGAGCTTACATTTTTCCTAGGTTTACAAGTCAAGCAAAGCCAAGAAGGGATCTTTATATCTCAAGACAAGTATGTTGCTGAGATCCTGAAGAAGTTTGACTTTGTTAGTGTGAAGTCTGCAGTTACTCCTATGGAAACAAAGGCCCCTTTGGCTCAAGATGAAGGAGGTCCTGATGTGGATTTACATCTATATAGATCCATGATAGGATGTCTTATGTATCTGACAGCCTCAAGGCCTGATATAATGTATGCAGTTTGTGCTTGTTCGCGATTTCAAGTAACCCCAAAGGTGTCCCGTCTCTATGCAGTCAAGAGGATTTTCAAGTACATCAAGGGACAAACAAAGCTAGGCTTATGGTATCCAAGAGAATCTCCACTAGACTTCGTTGCTTATTCAGACAGTGATTATGTTGCTGCTAACCTTGATAGGAAGTCAACCACTGTTGGGACATACTAGACAAAAGGTCAAAGTACTGCTAAGTAGAAAGTCAAAGTACTGCTAAGAAGAAAGTCAAAGTACTGCCAGTTAAAGATCGAAGTACTGCCGTAGATAAAGGAATCTTAAAGGATTATCATTTAAACGGTTATGTTAAGTAATTATCTTGTAACAGTTATTTTAATGATTAGTATTGATTAGTGTTTATGTCATACAAGGA
>BQNB010064656.1:0-31350 GCA_026074375.1 Tanacetum coccineum | reverse complement strand
GGTCATTAAGCACGAGGTGCGAAGGATACATTGGCGGTTATATTTTGAAGTCATGCATTAAAGATTTAGTCGCATTACAGTTTGTATATCTGTTATGGGCTGGAAATCTTTGTAATAATAACAAGCAAACAAGTAAAGCTTCGGGCTTTTGTAACACATACTTTATTAAATCCAATGTATCAGTTTTAAACGACTTTTTGGTCGTTCTTATATTATCTTGTGTTATTGATCTGAGAAGTAACACGCCCCGGACCCTTATTCCGCTGCGACCCAATTTGGGGGTGTTACAAAAAGGCGCATATTTTGGAGCTAAAACGAAGACATTTGAAGATATCCGATTTCTGACCAATATGCCGTATCCAAAAAAGAGATACGGCGTGTCAGCACCAAGTCTTCACAAGAAAACGCGTTTTCTCACTTCCCAATACGGCGTATCCAACTCCTACTATACGCTGTATCCAACAAGATAACGATTCAGAGATTTAGTGAATATTGTATTTTGGGAAGATATTTCAGAGTGATTATAAACTTTGCGCGCACTCTAAGGGAAACACCCTAATACGCCGTATTCTAGCCCAATACGGCGTATCCAGCCTTTTTCAGAGACTATAAATAGAAGACTCAAAAACGAGTTTTCGGTGTTCAAAATCATATCCTTCATACCATACTCATAAAAGACGATTTTCTGAAGAAAAAAAGAGCAACCAAAGGTCAAGCATCGATCACGATTCCATAGAAGACACCGTGTAATTCCTATACTTTTGTAATCATTTAATTTTTGGTATCGTTCGGTAAAACGTTTAGTTTACCTTGGTTATTTGATCACGCTTGTATAATTACAATGGTTATGGGCTAATACCCTTGGGTATTAGCCATCTTAATGAAGATTTAATGTTTGGTTTGTTTTAAAATCGATTTTCTTAATTTATCATTGAAAGTTTAATTATGTTTATCACATGATACTTATCTACGTGTTTAAATATACGACCTATCATTCAATTGGGTCTAGTTACGCCTAACAAGTGAGCTAGATATCGGGATAGCTCTCCATATCGTGTTTTGTATTACTGGACCAATAGGATCACAAGTAACGTTCTGTCTTTGTCTTTAAATTAAGAGCTTAGTTGGACCGGCAGGTGACCCGTAATGTTTCAACAAGTATGTTCTTGATTAATTGATAAAGATGTGAATAGTAGACTACCAATATATAAAATACTGTCAAACAGTAAGTGGGTAAAGTCCCGATGGGCTAGGGTTTGACAAGATCACCATTGCTTTAATCCCTAGATAGATTATAATTAAACTAAAAGGATGCTTTATGCGGATACATTAATTGTGACAGGATTCAACATGTCTAGGTCTTAGGATGATGTCCCGCCTAAGTCTTAAGAATGATATGCCGCTTCGAGATAAGACATTGCACTAAATAAACAAACTAGAATTTAATCGGATTTAATATGGCTAATACAGTTTTCTATTATTTGGCTTGTACCGCTCTTTTATCTTTTTTTTGTTTTCTTGAATGTTTATTGTGTTTAGAACTGATTATTGTCACCATAAAACCTGTGCCAGTCTCTCAGGCTGAAAACTCCCCAATCCAATTAGAAAACATATATAGCATAGGTTTAACAAGTAATTAGAATTAAATTAAGTAGAGTAATTAAAATACTGATAGATTATAAGGTTAACAACCTCGCTCTTAGTGTTCGACATCCTACTTACCATGAAACTCCACCTGATCGGGTACACTGCCCGTTAAAGTGTTGTTTTAGGATAAGTCGGCTAAATATAAATTTAAAACTTGGTAATCAATAAATTGATCCTACAATATAGCACATCAATCTGCATAGTATTAGTTTTTGTTTTGTTGAGACATTTTGCTGAGTGGTTTGAGTATGGTCTTTGTATCATCGTTTGGATCAGGAATTTGTTTCCTTTTGTATGGACCTTCATTAATAGAAGGCCCCATCAACTCTCCTTCGTCCCTTTATTATCCAATAACTTTAAAAACTAACTTGCCCATGGTACATAGCTTCCTTTCTATAAAATCAGAGGTCTATCTGAAGCTCTCAACTCTGCAAGTGTTTGTTGATTTGCAGTAGACATGATGTTAATCAATCAATGAGTACAATGCAAACTTGGATCGTTTTAGAGATAAAGACATGATGTCATGAAATCAAATTTTAAACTTGTATTACACACTGTTATGAAACCTCAAACTTGATCTGAAACCTTGAAGTTACAAAACTGTGACTTGATTCGAAAGTCCAATATCCGAAACCTTATCCACTAAAATAAGAAACCTCTAGATATGAAACTTAGAATACAAAACCTTCAAGTATCAATCTTGTATTACGAAACTGGAATACGAAACCTCTGGTATACGAAAGCTTCTAAATACAAAACTTTTGGAATACGAAACCTCTGGAGTACGAAACCTTCTGGAATACGAAACCTCTGGAATACAAAAGCTTCTTAATACGAAACCTTTAGAATACAAAACCTCTGAATACGAAACTGTGATACGAAACCTTCAATACAAAACCTTTGAATACAAAACGTTGAAGTACGAAACCGAAACCAGAATTATGAAATTGTTGAATACGAAACTAAAACTTTAACTCTGATTCCTGAATTACGAAACCTCAAATACGAAAGCTTCCACAGTGATACAAAACAGAACGGTTACCGAAACCTTCCAATACGACACCTTGACTTTCGTAAATTCTAAAAGTCCACAACTTTCATAGATTACAGATTCATAAACTTTCGTAGATTCTTACAACTACGACTTTCGAATGGATCTTAATCGAACACAATAGAACTCATAGTATTGATTTTTACGGTTAAAAATGATAAAATCTAATGTTATCGACTCAAAAACAATAAGTTCTATAATCCGAAACCTGTAATTTTTATACGAAAGTAATTTCCTACCTAAAACAGTTTTCAAAAGTCAATTCTACAATACGAAACCTCTTAAGCTGTTTTATGAAAGTGATTCCCGCGTAAAAAAACAGTTATCAAAAGTGTGTTTTACGATATGAAAGTTATCAAAAACTAATATTTTTCGATCAAAATGAAATTTAAACATATTATTTTCGTATATAAGCAATTAACCCTACTATTTGACGTATACAAAAGGGTTTTGAAAGTGATTTAAGATCAAAAACACGTCAAATAGTAAATCTAACACCTAAATGATATGAAACTTAGACGAATCATAGTTACGAAACATATTTGATCAAAATTAACACAATTAAAGCACGTTTGAACCGCGAAAACACTTTCTAGATCTCTCTTGATGATATATACCACTTGTTATATGTCATGTTTACGTAGATATCATTAAGGAAGATGAAGAGTAAGAGCGAGGAAGCTAAAGTGTTTACTTTTTACACATTTTCAATTTTCATAAAGAAAGAAAAAGAGAAACGGAAGAGAGGAGATTACAAAACACTTATCTCTAAACCTCTCACTAATGAGGTATTTATACTAGTTGTCCTACCTTTTTACTTTGTCAAGATTTACTTAAGTTTAACCAAGTAAGACATATTACATTATAAATAATACTAATAATACTATTTATTACAAGACCAATTCATTTTTAATAATTAACACTTTTTCTAATCCTAACCGTTTAACATATCATGTATATCAATATAATCTCTAATCATCCGTTTAACATCTCATGTGTATCGATATCATCTCGACTCAACTGCTTGACGTCCAATATATATCAATATCATCTCGACTCAATTATTTAACGTCCAATGTATATTAATATAATCTCGGCTCATCCATTTAACATATCATGTAAATCAATATCATCTCAACTCATTCGTTTAACATATCATGTATATCAATATCATCTTTAATCATCCTTTTAACATCTCTTGTATATCAATATCATCTCGACACATCCGTTTAACATATCATGTATATCAATATCATCTCGAATCATCCGTATAACATATCATGTATATCAATATCATCTCGACTCATCAGTTTAACATATCATGCATATCAATATCATCTCGACTAATCCATTTAAAATATCTTGTATATCAATATCACTTTGACTCATCCGTTTAACATATAATATATATCAATATCATCTTTAATCATCTGTTTAACATCTCTTGTATATCAATATTATCTCGACTCATCCGTTTAACATGTCATGTATATCAATATCATCTCGACTCATCAGTTTAACATATCATGCATATCAATATCATCTCGACTAATCCGTTTAACATATCTTGTATATCAATATCACTTTGACTCATCCGTTTAACATATAATATATATCAATGTCATCTTTAATCATCTGTTTAACATCTCTTGTATATCAATATTATCTCGACTCATCCGTTTAACATGTCATGTATATCAATATCATCTTGACTCATCCGTTTAACATCTCATATATATCAATATCATCTTGACTCATCCGTTTAACATCTAATGTATATCAATATCATCTCGGCTCATCTATTTAACATATCATGTATATCAACATCATCTCTACTCATCCGTTTAACATATTTTGCAAATCAATATCATCTCGAATAATTCGTTTAACATATCATGTACATCAATATCATATCGACTCATTTGTTTAACATATCATGTATATTAATATCATATCGACTCATCCCTTTAACATATCATGTATATCAATATCATCTCGACTCATCCGTTTAACATATCATGTATAGAGATATCATCTCGACTAATCCGTTTAATATATCATGTATATCAATATCTTAATGTAGTCGCTAAATGTTTTGGTCAAATAAGTCAAAAACCTTTAGCGACTACATGTTGTCGCTATAAGTTATCGCTAAATACTACCTTTAGCGACTACATGTAGCTGCTATAGGTTGTCACAAAAACCTAATGTTTTGAAAACTGGGTCTCTAATAGACTCGGTTGAGTCAACGGGTTACCGGTTCAACCGATTCCACCTTTGGGTCAACCCAGTCTTCCACAACAAAAATATAAAAAATATTTGCAATGATATTAAAAAAGGTGATAGCTTCGCTACAATTTTTGTACTTAATTGACTATAATCCTCCACCAAAAATACAAAAGAAATTATTAAGGGACCCACAGGAAGGACTCAAGGACCCACAAAATGACTCAGGACCTATGATTCGTAGCCAAATGACTATAAAAAATTTTGTAGCTAATATATTCCTATTAAAAAGGTATATATATAAATCATGAATATTTCATATATTGAGCCTAAAACCTTTTTACTAACAAATATAACATGTTAAAATAGAATTACATTGCAAATATCAATAATTAACTTACTTTATTTGTAAAAAAAATGAAAAAAACAAAAACCCGGCCGGATCTCAAGAACCGGGTTGACTCGGGTCACTTCAAACCTGGCGGGTCTAACCAGGTTTCAAAAATATAAAACTCGGTTTAATTTGACTTGTTTTTTCGACCGGAACCGGTTGAACCGGTTGGATCGTACCGGGTTTCAAAACATTGCAAAACCCTACTTGTTGGTCAACAAAGTCAAAAAGTCAAGCGTCAAGTCAATGTCGTAGTCGCTTTAAGTAAAAAGAAGTAGTCACTAAAATGTCTAGCAAATGTATTATGATGACCGATTTTGTTGCGACTAACTGTGGTCGCTAGAGCTTCTAGCGACAAAAATGGCACTTCTAGCGACTACAATTCATATTTGGTGTAGTGTGGAAGGTCTCAACTAGACAGTAACGATTCTACTATGAACTCGATAAGGTTTATAAAACTGGGTAGACAAGTTAATTAAAGAAATTATTAACCAAATTGCTGAAATTTAATAAGATTTGACTAATAATATTATAAACTTAATTAGTAAATCTCATAAACCAGATTGCTGGAAGTTACTAATAAAATATGATTGTATGTAATAATATTATAAACTTAATTAGTAAAGCTCATATCATCTGAAATACTCTTGTTATGATCCATTCCTACTAAGGACACGTGGCAGCCAACCATTGGGCGTTTACATGCAGAGTTTGACCCGTCAAGACTCCAACCGAATCTCCCGCCCATTTACCCTATAAATAGTCATTACCTCTCATTTGTCATTTCTCATGTTTTGAACTTGTAATCCTTTCTCTCTGAACTCTGTAACAGTTCCATTTCAACTCATAATACAATCATTTCATACATTCCATTAATTCACAATTTCAAATCATGTTCTTGATCTTTGATTCCTGGTTATGTAATTAGCCTATCATTTCTATCCTTGTTATAATTTTTACATTACAATTGGTATCAGAGCCTCTTTCCTGGCAAGAAGGAGCTCAAATCCACAATTGTTTCTGTTACAAATCGGTTATGGTTGTTAGAAGTTGTTACAACCACCCAAATTCTCGATTATAGTCTGGTCAAATTTCTGTCAAGCTTCTTCCATTATCAAGGTAAGTGTGACCAAGTTAGTGAGTAATCAGTACCGTGTACTTGCCATTGTTATAGGAGTTATGGTGTTTACTAGAGATACTAGTTTAGATGTTGGTGTTGACAAGGTGTTTGATGAATTATCTGTGAATAAAATCTTGAAAAGGAGATGTACAGTTAAGGAGTATTATGATGCATTCACTTCATCGTTTAATAACCAGGGTTTGGATGAGGGGTATCTTATTGACCTCTTTGTTTTTAGGTTACAACCGGAAATAGAGGAAAGGCTTAAATGGGTCAAACATAGAAGTCTTTCAGATGCCTATTCTTTGGCTAAGTTGGAAGAAACAATACATGATCTTTTGAAGACAAAAATCAGTTCATCATCTCTACATCTTTCTAAGGCTAAAGATTATAGTGAAGTGAGGAACGAGAATTTTGGTTTGGAGGGTATTGATGGAGTTTGTGAAGTGGCTGGTAAAAATAGGGAATTGGAATCGAATGAGTCAAGAATAGTAGATGTTAAGGGAGTGGTGAATTATGAAGATGGGAAAGGTCATAGAAGTGAATCAAGTGGTGTAGTCGATAATAATATTGATTTGCATAATCATGGTGGGGAGGGTATTGGGAACAAGGAAGTAAGGGTTTTGGTTGATTTCGGTTGTGGTGAATCTAGTAAGAATATGATATGTTCAGATAGGAATAAGGAAGTAATGGATGTGGTTAATGAATTTCAAGGAAGTGTTAAGGAAGGTGAAAATGGTTTGGAGACGGTAATAGATAAATTGGTGAGTAAAAATGGTGAATCTTCAAGTCCAGATAAAAGGTTAGATGCTTGTATTGGAAGTCATATAGGTGTTGAGTTAACAAAATTCTTGCCTACTGGTATTGGTGTTCATGGACATGAATATGGTTTTGAAGATCAGTTATGGAACTACGAGAAGCATAAAGAAAGTTTAGTTAGAAACAGGAAAGAATATGATGGGGAACAAGAGGGTAACAAAGAAGATGGTGAATGGATTTTAAGTGTTCATTTGTTTGGAAAATGCCAGGACCTAAGACTAATTGGAAACCAGGAATGGGTGAATAAAGGTGGTGATATTGATATTGATATTTGTGGTCTTAATGTTAATGGATTTCTAGCATACATTCGTGATGGTGATGACCTCTTGAATCGACAAAAGAAACAGAAGGGAGATGTTGTACAGTTTGGCATGTTGGAATGGCCTAAGATGAAAAAGGCAAGTCATGTTAACTTCAAATTCAAGAGCAGATCTTAGAAGTTTGACACATGGAAATAGCGTAAAAGGAAGAAAGTAGGTGGTACAGAATGCATATTTAGACATAAAAAGGGGAACAGTAACATTTAGAAATGGCCATTGAGGAAAAAAGATGAGTTAGAATCATATACAAGGCTAGTTGAAGCTAAGAGAGCTTTATACATGGGAGAACAACAAACGTCATAACCTAGAAGTGATGTTAGGAGGAGCTCAAGAGGGAAGGTAAATTACAGAACAAAAGAGATATTTGTTGGTGGATTGCCTACTACCTTGACAGAAGAACAACTCCGACAGTATTTTGGAAGATATGGTGATGATGGTATGAAGATTGTTGGTTTACTTGGGAAATTATGTGAGAAACAAGCTCAAGTTGTTGCTAATGATCCGTTGTTGATGCTGGTTAAGGGTGAGATTATATCGGATTGGTATTGGAATAATGTTTGTGAGGAAATTAACGATCGGTTACAAGAATGTAGTCAGATTGCTTTTGCTGAGATTGCAATTAACGATCGGTTACAAGAATGTAGTCAGATTGCTTTTGCTGAGATTGCAGCACAGTTGCAAGTTGGTTCAGAGTTGCTCGTCAATGTGTTGGAGCCTCGAATTGGATCTCTGTTAAAAGGTAGACTTGAAGGGGGACAGGTGTATACACCATCATATGTTGCACGGGTTCGTGGGGCTGCTAGAGGCATCACTGTCCCTATGAACTTGTCAGCATGGTGGAGCTCTTTGCAGCTGATGCTACAAGAAATTGATGGTGCAAGCGGCGTGGCTGTTAGGTTGTATGAATTATATCCATGGGTTAGTGTAAATGGGATTGAAGTATTGCTCATATCAAGTACTACACTAGTGTTTGATCCAGGGGGTGTCAAGGTTTTTGGTGGATGGGATTGTAAGGAGGGTATGAGAGCTTATGATAAATGCTTGGGTTTAAACACCGGATGTTGGTTTAAGAAAGACGTTCCCAGACTTTGTATTGAAAAGTATTTGAAGATGTTTTGCAAAGATGCTAAAGAGAGTGGAGTTAGTATTGTTTCTTTGAACTTTGAGCATGGGAAGTGGAAGTTTGATGTTTGGAGATGGCCTAATAGGAAGAAGAAATGGGAAGAGACATGCTATGGAGTATGCCTACTGTCACCAGCTTGTTCTAAGTATTTGCAGCCTGAAACATTGAAGGAACTGAAGGACCTACTGATTTTTGGTTCAGAGGTGCACATTTAGAAACTGAAGCAGAAGCTTAGAAACTGAAGCCTAGGAATTGAGCATGGAAACGGGAGCTTAGGAACTGAACTTTTAAGGGGGTGTTTGGTTTAAGGTTCCAACTATCATCAGTCGTTTATCAGGAAGGTAGAACAGCAAAGGTAGATCATAGTCAAGTGTTTCCCTGAGTTCTTAATCAATTCTTGAGGACAATAATTTCTTAAGGGGAATGGATTGTTATGATCCATTCCTACTAAGGACACGTGGCAGCCAACCAGGGGGCGTTTACATGCAGAGTTTGACCCGTCAACACTCCAACCGAATCTCCCGCCCATTTACCCTATAAATAGTCATTACCTCTCATTTGTCATTTCTCATGTTTTGAACTTGTAATCCTTTCTCTCTGAACTCTGTAACAGTTCCATTTTAACTCATAATACAATCATTTCATACATTCCATTAATTCACAATTTCGAATCATGTTCTTGATCTTTGATTCCTGGTTGTGTAATTAGCCTCTCATTTCTATCCTTGTTATAATTTTTACATTACAACTCTAAACCCCTTCAATACTATGTGCCATTTTGTGGTAATGCAATTTATAAAAAGATGTGCACATTCTATATTTCTAAACTTATTTTCATCTATTTCTTAATACACTACTCACTTAAATTTCTAACATCTTCGGAATCTCGATCACAAATCAATACACATTTGCTTTCATAGTATTTGTAACACTTTCTATATAGACCAAAGCAACCCGCACTACAATAAAAAGTACTTTAAATAATCACTGATTTTCAGTGACCGAGTTATTGTGACAAAAAATGACTACCAAATTTTGAGTCACCAAACTGTGCCAGTGGCGACTTTTGTAGTTTTGTGCTTATAGTGACAAAATTGATTCTGTTACTAATTAGGTTTCTTTTGTAGTAGCGTTGACACAATAACTTCGTGACTATGAGCTTTTTTAAGCTCATAACACAGCCACGTAATGTTGCATTTGGCTTTTATAAAACCAATATATTACATGTAAACTCACATCTGCAATGTTAAAATGTTACAAGTCAACAATTGGATCTCGCATAAAGATTTTTTTTTTTTTAATTACTATGCGATTACCCGTGTTATAGCGCGGAAATTCCTCAGCGAGCGATAATTAATAATTGGAAAATGGGGAAAAATTTGGAAAAATGGGAAAATGTGGGGGGGGGGGGGAAAAATAAAAATGGGTGAAGTGGAAAAAAAAATGGGGAAAAAAAATGGGGAAAAAATGGGAAAAAAATGGGGAAAAAATGGGAGGAAAATGGAAAAATGGGAGGGGGGCGATATTGTGGTAAAACAAAAAAGGGAGCGAGGCCTAGGTAGGTGTTCAAACTAAGCAACGCATTCCTAGCTTTAAGAACTTATGATTATGATGATGAAGATGTTGCAAAAAGTTCTACAGTTAAATTTTCGTTCTTTAAAATCAAGTTACAAGGTCCTAATAAGTTGTTGCTTTGAGTCATGATTCATCTTGAATTACGACTATGGAAATAAGTTGATCTATGGTTGAGTTGAAATGAGTACACACATTTAAATCATATATCCATGTTGGGAGTTAAAAGTTCACAAGTCATAAGTATGAGTGCTTAACATTTAGACTTATATTGACAAATGATCTTGTTTAATTGCTTGGTTTGGATCTAGTGAAAAATCGGGGACGATGAATTTATCCGTCAGGACATCCGTAGATTATTCTATGGACGCTTCTCATTCTATGATCCCAGTGTTTATAAAATAAAGGAAGTCAAACAGGCAGTCAAGAAAAGAAAAAGGAAAATCCAAAAATATTAGGGATAGTTAGTGTACATATAAAAAATTTGGTGAAAACGGGACTCGTCGAAGCTATTGATTCTTTAGTTCCCCTTGACGAACACTTTGCTACTTTTCGAGGTAATTAGTCGAGGGGGTTCGAGATTCTTAGTTTTCTTGAGTGTTTACTTCATAACATTGCGTGAGGACACGGCAATACCTTAGTATGGGGGATTTTGGTATGTGCTTAATTACACATACCATTTTCCATTAAAAACGGACTTAAAAGACTAAAAACGTACCAAAGATACATTGTATTTGTATGTTTTGCATTTGAATTATGCAGGAACGGATATTCAAAAAGAAAGCCAAAAACGACCAAACCAAGCACGGGATGGAAAAGACAAAGTCAAACCTAAGCCAAAGTCAGCCAAATGAAGAAAATACAACTTAAGGGACTAAAATTGCCAAACCTCAAGTTGTATTACAAGAGTAAAAGACAAGGGTCGAAATTGCAAACCGGGCGAAGTTTGCAACAAAGTTATAAGAAATGAGGGGCCAAAGCTGTCAACCTACCCAAACTCCATCTTTTCCCGCCCAACAAAACCCAGGTACAACTAGGGGATGTCATCCCATACCTTCTCCCTGCAAACCACTCAACACCATGGATAAATAATTTCAACCACTCCACTATTTTCCCACCCCATACTTATAATTGCCATGTTGGCAATCCCTCACAATTTCCAAGTAATTTTCGATGGCTGTGATTGACTCAAAAGAAGCACAAAAGAAATTGAAGGCTGGGATTCGTCTAAGAATGCTCTCACACAACAAACACATTATGGTTTTTGTCTCACAAAAGAAGCACATCCTGGAAGACCAAGGATGAAGAAACTAGTATAAATAGGACCCTTTTGTAAGCCAAAAAGGCATCTTAGCTTATCTTAATTTATTGTAATTTTTATTAAGTCATTTTAGCATTTTATTCAGTTTATTTTACTGCCTTGTACTCTTTTTAAGAATTAATGGAAGTTTGAAGTTTATAAGTTAAAAAGTCAAGTTTTTAAGTGCTTAAGTATTTGATTTGTGTTTAAAATGTGTTAAGAAGTTTTCACTTAAGCTTATTTATAAGCTGTTTTCATTAAGTAAACGAAAAAAAAAGAATTCACACTCAAATATACCACAGCTTATGGATGATAAGCCAGTTCTGGATGGGCTTATGGACACTACTAGCTTGTTTTATACAAGCTAGAGCTTGTAGATTCTTTGTTTAACCCTGTTTTGAGCAAGGGTGTTGTAAGTCTCTCTTTTTTTCTTATTTACTGTAGAACTGCTTATTAGTGCTTATTTATTACTTATATTTGCTTATGTGTGCTTTATTATGTTGTTTAGTGCTTATCCTGCTTAGATTTCAGTTCAAAAATGATTTGTGCAACTTTCCTAGTTAGTACTGGTAGCATGTGTAGTTAATACTGTTAGATTAATTTAGCTTATTTAAGTGCTTATCACTGATTGGAATCTGTTCATAAGTACCTTATGTTGTCATTTGATAATCTGTTTTTAACAATTAGGATCAAATCAGCTTGAATAAAATGACTTTTGAAAACTTTAAGAGGTTTTTAGAACTAGCGGTACTAACTTTTAACTAGCGGTACTAACTTTTAAAGCTAGCGGTACTAACTTTTAGTTAGTACCGGTAGTTCACCAATTTTTGATCTCACTTTTAGGATAGTTAGATTAGGTTTTAGGTTATGATTTTTTGAGCATAAGCTCATTGGAGGGTGAACTAAATCTGTTTGAGGTTTGTTTAAAGTTTTGAGCTTATTTCAGTAGCTTATTTTAGGTCTAAAAGTGCTTATTTTCATTAAAATCCAAAAAATAGTAGTGTAGTCATTTGTGCTTATTGTGCTTATTTCAGTGGCTTATTTAAAAAAGTGAATAGGTGGGCTTAATAAGGACTCATTAGTGAGCTTATTTCCAAAAGCCCACTTTTCAGTTTGGCTTATTGGTGATTTTAGCTTATTTTGAATTTGGCTTATTTAAGAAAAAGTTAGAGTTTACTACTTTTTGATGCAAATTGAGTTAAGTTAAGTTGTGTTTGGTTGAAAAAGCTTTTTGGAATCAGATTAAGCAACATATAAGCTTTCCAAAACATCTCTCCTTTTTGAATTTGAGCTTATTTTGAGTTTGTAGTGTCCAAAATACCAAAAACCAAAATTTTAGCTTACTTTCTGCAATCAGCAGCTAAATTGGCCTTTTGGAGCTTATAAAGTGCTTATTTTCGCAAGGTGTCTTTTTTAAAGTTGCTTAAAAACATGTTGTGAACAACTTTCGTGTTATGCGTTTTGGCTAAAAACGAATTTTTAAAATCAGCACTTTTTGGGGACTTGGACTAAAATCGGGATTGGGGTTCAGGGTAGGAAAAAAAGAATTTATTTTGGTCTTTTGTCACAAATAGTCCCTGTCGTTAGTCCATTGTTAGTCCTTGTTAGTTTTAGTTTAATTATTAGTTAGGTTTAGTTTTAATTAGTTTAATTAAGCTTTAACCATTAGATAAAATTTGGGGATTTTAATTTTGTTAAATTTCTACACTTTTTCTCCACTTAGTGTAATTTTTATAAAAAAATTTAGATTTTTAGCCCTCGTTTTTCGTGCCCGTTTTAGGTTTTAAGTTATATAGCTTTCGTTTTTAAGTTTTATTTAATCGTTTTTACATATTTAACTTGTAGAAATAGAAAACCAATCATACCTTTGTCATATTCAAACATCAATCATCACTCCATCATTCGATTTTCCATTCAAGCATCGTTGGGACATAACGACTCGGGAAATCATACTTCCGGCTACATATATATTTTATTTTGGTGAACTTTTAACCATTCCTTGTGCAAAGGTAATTGGTTGAGTGTTTGCCTGTATATTATATATATATATATTATTGAGCGAATCAGAAAGCAAGAGCAACTCTGTTGATGGCACTCCCAAATAAGGACCAACTGATGTTCCACTCATATCAAGATGCAAAATTGCTCATGGAAGCCATAGAGAAGAGGTATGGAGGATTCAAGGAATCCAAGAAGGTTCAAAGGACACTTCTCAAGCAACAATATGAGAACTTTGCAGCATTAAGTTCAGAAACAATGGATCAAACCTTTGATAGGTTACAAAAACTTATTAGTCAGATGGAGATCCAAGGAGAAGTGATTAACCAAGAAGATATGAACTTAAAGTTGTTGAGAAGTCTTCCATCTGAATGGAAGACTCATGCTTTAATCTGGAGGAACAAGGTGGAAATAGAAACCATCAGTTTGGATGACTTGCACAACAACTTGAAGATATATGAATCAGAACTTATAGGATCAGCAAGCACAAGCCAAAATCCACAAAATGTGGCTTTTGTATCCAACAGCACCAACATCACAAATAAAGCAGACAATACTGCTTATGAAGTTAGTACTGCTCATACTTAATGTAATGGTGTTAACTCTACATCTTTAGATAACCTTTGTGATGTTGTGATCTGTGCTTTCCTTGCAAGTCAACCCAACTCTCCTTAACTTGCTCAAGAAGATCTGTAACAACTTCATCCTGATGATCTGGAAGAAATGGATCTACAATGAGAGATGGTCAGGCTGACAATCAAAGCTAGAAGGTTTATTAAGAGAACAGGCAGGAAGCTGGACATAAATGGTCAAAGAGTTGGATTTGACAAGTCAAAAGTGGAATGCTACAATTGTCATAAAAATGGATACTTTGCAAGAGAATGTAGGTTTCCAAGGAATCAGGAGAACAAAGGAAGAGAGAATAATACAAGAACTATTACAGTGAAGACTCCTACTCAGAATGCCTTGATAGCTCAAGATGGAATTGGAGGATATGATTGGAGCTACCAAGCTAAAGAAGGGAAACCTACAAACTATGCATTGATGGCATTTACATCTTCAGGAAGTTCTTCTAGTTCAGATTCTGAGGTAGATTCTTGTTCTAAAACATGTGTAAAAGCTTATGCTACTCTTAAAGAACAATATGATAGTTTGTCTTCTGATTACAAAAAGTCTCAATTTAATTTAGTATCTTATAAAGCAGGTTTAGAATCAGTAGAAGCTAGATTAGCTCACTATAAGAAAAATGAGGCTGTGTTTGAAGAGAGCATAAATGTTTTAAAACTTGAAGTTAGACTAAGAGATAATGCCTTAGATGAATACAAAATGAAATTGGAAAAAGCAGAAAAAGAAAGAGATCAGTTAAAACAAACATTAGAGAAGTTTCAAAATTCATCCAAGTCTTTAAATGATTTACTGGAAAGTCAAGTAATTGACAAGTTTAAAACAGGACTAGGATATAATGCAGCTACTGCAGCTTCTCCAGCAGTAGAAAGTTTTGTGAATTTATCTGATAAGTCTGGATCAGATAAGGGATATCATTCAGTTCTCCCACCTCTAGCAGGGAATTTCATACCTCGCAAACCTGATCTAACATTTATAGATGAAATAGTTGAAAGTGAGAATATGGATGTTACTACTGTTGTTACACCTAGTAATGATAAGACAGTTGAAAATAAGGGTGTTTCCAACACAGTTGAATCTAATGCTGTTAGGATGAACAACTCTAGTGCTCCAATCATTGAGGATTGGAACTCTGATGATGAAAGTGAGATAGATTATACTGTTAGACCTAGCACTGAAAAGATAAAATCTATTAAGACTGTTAGGGAAACAGATGCACCTAAACAAAACAAACACCATCCTAGAGGGAACCAAAGAAACTGGAACAATCTTATGTCCCAAAGGCTAGGAAGTGACTTTAAAATGATTAATAAAGCTTGTTTTGTTTGTGGTAGTTTTGAGCATCTTCATTATGTGTGTGATAAAAAGGTTGTAAGGCCAGTGTGGAACAACTCAAGAAGGGTGAATCACAAGAACTTTTCTAATAAAATGACTCACCCTCACCTCAAAAGAAGTTTTATTCCACAAGCAGTATTAACCAGGACAGACAAAATTAATATTGCTGGTGCAAATGTGAATACTACTGGTGCAAGTATTAATACTGTTATCAGACCAATTAATACTGCTGCCTCAACTCTAATTGTGAACCATCCTAGACCAAAATCAAATGCTTACAAAAGAGGATATTCATAAAGTTCAAGGCCTTTTAACAGATATTATGCAAACAAGAACCGTATTATCAACACAAATGTTAATACTGCCAGGGTAAAAAATACTACTGCTAGGGATAGAGCAGTAGTAAGTGAAAATAAGGGAAAAGGGGCTAATACTGTTAAGGCCTCAGCATGCTGGGTTTGGAAAGCCAAAAACAGTAGTGCATCAACTACATTCAAGAAATATTCTTACATTGATGCACGAGGCAGATCCAAGTCTATAATGGCTTGGATCCCCAAAAGAGTCTAATTCTCTTATTTTATGTGCAGGGCAACCCACAGCAGAAGGAGTATAAGGAAAAAGCAGTTATTGACAGTGGTTGTTCCAGGAACATGACAGGAAACAAGTGTTATCTTAATGAATATGAAGACTATGATGGTGGATTTGTTTCCTTTGGTGATGGTAAAGGTAGAATTTCTGAAAAAGGTAAAATCAAAACAGGATCACTGGATTTTGATGATGTGTACTTTTGTAAGGAGCTTAAGTATAACCTATTCAGTGTGTCACAAATCTGTGACAAAAAGAACAATGTTTTTTTTACTGACACTGAATGTCTTGTCTTATCTTCTGACTTTAAGCTACTTGATGAAAGTCAAGTATTGCTAAGAGTTCCAAGAAAGGACATCATTTACAGTGTTGACCTAAAGAGTGTTGTTCCCACTGGAGGTTTAACTTGTCTCATTGCTAAGGCCACAATTGATGAATCCAATACATGGCACAGGAGGCTTGGGCACATTAATTTTAAAACAATGAATAAACTTGTGAATGTAAACCTTGTAAAAGGTTTACCTTTAAAGATTTTTGAAAATGATCATTCTTGTGTTGCTTGTCAGAAAGGAAAGCAACACAAAGCCTCCTGTAAGACCAAGCTTGTGAACTCAATCAGTAAACCCTTACATATGCTTCATATGGACTTATTTGGTCCTACAAATGTTAAGAGTTTAATGAAAAAGTCTTATTGCCTAGTTGTCACTGATGACTTTAGTAGATTTTCTTGGGTATTCTTTTTGGCCACTAAGGATGAGACTAGTGGGATCTTAAAGACCTTCATAACAGAAATAGAAAATCAACTAGATCATAAAGTAAAAGTTATCAGGTGTGACAATGGAACTGAGTTCAAGAATATTATAATGAATCAGTCTTGTGAAATAAAGGGGATTAAGAGAGAATTCAGTGTTGCTAGGACTCCTCAGCAGAATGGTGTAGCTGAGAGGAAGAATAAAACACTGATAGAGGCTGCAAGAACTATGTTAGTAGACTCTAAGTTGCCAACCACCTTTTGGGCTGAAGTAGTTAATACTGCTTGCTATGTGCTAAATAGGGTCTTAGTCATTAAGCCTCATAACAAGACACCGTATGAACTTATTCATGGAAGACCTCCACTGATAGACTTCATGAAATCTTTTGGGTGTCCTATTACCATCTTAAATACCAGGGATCATCTTGACAAGTTTGATGGAAAAGCTGATGAGGGATATTTTGTTGGGTATTTTGTGGTTAGTAAAGCTATGAGAATATTTAACAAGAGGACCAGGATAGTTGAAGAGACCTTAAACATTAGATTTCTTGAAAATACACCTAATGTGAAAGGAAATGGACCAGACTAGATTTTTGATGTTGATTCTTTGACAATACCTATGAACTATGTGCCAGTTGTTGCAGGAAATCAAACTAATGGTATTGCAGGAACCAAAGATAACATTGTTGCAGGTCATGCTCATAAGGAAAAAGAACCTGAACAAGAGTACATCCTAATACCTTTATGCACAACTGATCCATTAATCTCTCAAGGTCCTAAGGATAGTGAAGGGGATGCTGGAATGAAGCCTACAGAAGTGGATGAAAGAGGAGCTTTTGATAAAAATGAAAAGGATGCATAAGATACAAGAAGTGAGTCTGAAAGGCTAAATCAAAGGGAAATGCAGACTGAACACACTAACAGTACTAACAGTATTAATAATGTTAGTACACCTGTTAGTACTGCTGGACCAACATTTGATAATGTTGTTCCATCACCACCAGTTGATACTGCTAGACCTTCTGTTAGTACTGCTAATGCATTTAAAGAACATCCATTTGAACGATTTTCTCCTTTCAAAAATGCATTTACCCTTCCACCTGTTCCAAATGTGTCTTCAATGGATAATACTGGCATCTTTGGAAATGCTTATGATGATAAAAAGTTGGAAGAAGAGGTTGATATGAACAATGTAATTTCATCTTATTCAGTCCCTGATACTTCTTTTACCAAATTTCATAAAGATCATCCTGAAGATCAAGTGATTGGAAGTCTAAAAACACCTGTACAGACAAGACACATGACCAAGATAAATGAAGAACATGGTTTGTTTTCCTCAGTTCACAAGCTTAGGAGAACAAATCACAAAGATTTTCAAAATTGTCTGTTTGCCTATTTCTTATCTCAAATGGAACCCAAGAAACCAGTTCAAGCCTTAAAAGATCCAAGCTGGGTGGAAGTAATGTAGGATGAGCTTCTACAATTTAAATTGCTAAAAGTTTGGACCTTAGTTGATTTACCAAGAGACAAGTGGGCAATTGGTACTAAATGGGTTTTTAGAAACAATAAGGATGAAAGAGGCATAGTGGTGAAGAACAAAGCTAGACTGGTTGCTCAAGGACATACTCAAGAGGAAGGTATAGATTATGATGAAGTCTTTGCACCAGTTGCAAGGATTGAAGCCATAAGATTATTTCTGGCTTATGCTTCCTTCAAAGATTTTGTAGTCTTCCAAATGGATGTGAAGAGTGATTTTCTATATGGAAAGATAGAAGAGGAGGTGTATGTCTGTCAACCTCTTAGTTTTGAAGATCCACACTTTCTAGATAAAGTTTACAAGGTAGAAAAGGCTCTCTATGGACTACATCAGGCCCCAAGAGCATGGTATGAGATATTGTCAACTAATTTGTTGGACAATGTTTTTCATAGGGGTCATATTGATAAAACATTGTTCATTAAAAGACATAAAGATGATATCCTGCTAGTACAGGTTTATGTTGATGATATCATCTTTGGGTCAACTAAGAAAGAAATGAGTACTGAATTTGAAAAGTTGATGCATGATAAGTTCCGAATGAGTTCTATAGGAGAACTTTCTTTCTTTTTGGGACTTCAGGTTCAACAGAAGAGTAATGGGGTCTTTATCAGCCAAGATAAATATGTGGCTGAGATTTTGAAAAGTTTGATTTTGCCTCAGTAAAGACAGCAAGTACTCCAATAGAGACAAACAAGGCATTGATAAAGGATGAAGAAGCTGACGATGTGGATGTACACTTATATAGATTAATGATTGGATCATTGATGTACTTAACAGCTTCTAGAGCAGACATAATGTTTGCTATTTATGCTTGTGCAAGGTTTCAAGTTACTCCAAAGACTTCACATCTTAATGTTGTGAAGAGGATCTTTAGATACTTAAAAGGCCAACCTAAATTGGGCCTTTGGTATCCTAGAGATTCACCATTTGACTTGGAAGCTTTTTCTGATAGTGACTATGCTAGAGCTAGTCTTGACAGGAAATCCACAACAGGAGGTTGTCAATTTCTTGGCAAGAGATTGATTTCATGGCAATGTAAGAAGCAGACTATAGTGGCCAACTCAACAACTGAAGCAGAGTATGTTGCTGCTGCTAACTACTGTGGACAGATTTTATAGATCTAAAATCAGATGCTTGACTATGGATTCAATTTCATGAACACCAAAATTTACATTGATAATGAAAGTACAATCTGTATTGTGAAGAATCCAGTGTTTCACTCTAAAACCAAGCACATAGAGATAAGGCACCATTTCATCAGAGATTCTTATGAGAAGAAGTTGATACAAGTGATCAAGATTCACACAGACCAAAATGTTGCAGATCTTCTCACAAAAGCTTTTGATGCTAGCAGGTTTAACTTTTTAATTGCTAGCATTGGCTTACTCAATCTCTGAGGCTTAACAGTTCTTAACTTTTATTCATGGGTTATGCATAAATATGGATCCTCATGAGTTCTCACATGTCTATCTAGTCTTTTTTGGTGTGCTTGTGATAAATAGAGGCATGTTGTTGTATAATTATTGAAGACAGAGTTAAAACTGCTAAGGTAAATGTTAATACTGCTAAGTATAATTAGTACTGCTAGTTAAAACTGTTAGTCATAAGTAAAACTATTAAACAAGATAATACTTTAGATTGTGTATTCTTGGCTTTGGACTAACATTTGCAGGTTAAGCATATTGAGTGCCTGGTATTAAGTGGTTCATCCCTAAAGTATTGTTTGAAGGGAGGCTAATGATGTATACAATCAAGAATGGATGTCAAAACATGTATCATCAGACTGAAGTGTGTGAAAAACAAAAGAGGTCAGGACACTAAGATACCTCAGTCTGGTGGTCCCCCCACAAAGGTTGGTGATGAGGCTGTCCATAAGGAGTTGGGTGACAGAATAGAAAGGGCTGCCACTACTGCTTCTAGCTTAGAAGCAGAGCAGGACAGTGGTAACATAAATTAAGACCCAATCCATGGCAACACTTAATGAGCTACGTCCTTAGGGAATTGGTTCAGGTAGTGGTCCCAGGTGCCAAGATACCATATTGGGGGTGCAGAAGCTCAAACTAGGTTTAAGGCTGCATCAAACAGTCCAATGACCCACCTCTCTCAAGAGTTAATACACTTGGAAGTGGGGAGGACAATATGAAACTAATGGAATTGATGGCACATTATACCAAACTGTGTAAATAAGGTGAGCAAAAGAAAAAAAGAGAAATTATGAGCTAAAAACAGAAAGAAAGATATGTGCATAAAAACAGAAAGAGTGATTTGGTGAGCCAAAAGAATTAAGAGTGCAGCTGATCAAAGCTATCTCGAGCTCAGCTTAGCTCGCTAGATGTTCGTGGATACCAACTCCCTCAACTGATACCAAGAGCTGCATATGAGAGTGAGGATATAAAAGACTCATGCTAGCAGACTATTGTCGTGATACTTAAACACAGAAAGAGAGCTTGCTGAGAGTTAAATTTGGATTATTGCGCTCGTTGGATCCTGCATTGGCAGTTTATACTCGCCTAACGATATAACTCGCATACTGACAGTATTAAGGTAGTATGCAGGCATATTCTCTTATACCCTGCTCTAGTAAAGTTAATACGGATGTGCTTATAAGGACGTTCACTTGTCCTATGGCTATAATTTGTACTGCTGGTGACCGTTACTATTGTTGGAGGCTAATAGAATCTTCCTTAATTAAACTTCTAGCCGTTGCAAATTTTTGGCCAACTGTTAAGTTATAGCTGTGACTAATTGGAGTATCATGTTTCTTTCTATAAATTCACTATGATTTCTTCAAGATAAGAACAATTTTATTTCAGTCGGTCAAATAACAATCCTATGTGGATCTTAATATAATTTCAAATAACTTTGCCACGCTCACATACTCTCATAAACAAACACATCCCAGAACCCTAATCAAACTTTTCTTCTTCAAATGGCGAATTTAGATTTTTATGACAAGCATAACATGGTCGCATTCTTGGAGAAATCAGAAAAAAGTGAAGGCTTCCATCAGATATTGGATTTTCTAAATTCTACTCATATCAAGTATGCTCTCACTGAAAATCCAATCATCCATGTCTCACTCATTCATTAATTTTGGGAAACTGCTTCTGCAAGCACATCAGAGAATGGAAAAATGGAGATAACTGCTACCATTGATGGGAGAATCAAGACTATCACTGAAGCATCTATAAGGAGACATCTCAAGCTAGAAGATTCAGAGGGAATTAACACTCTACCAAATGCTGAAATTTTTGAGCAACTTGCTCTTATAGGCTATGTGTCTGTTTATGATTGTTATTAACTTTTTTTATGGGACATTTTTCCCCTCATGGGGGTTTCTTCTTCAAATATCTTTACTGTTTTGAGTGGCTAAGAAAAACTGCTTTGGGATTAGTTTAGTAAGTCAAACTTTAGCCATTGCCATCATTTGCTTAGCTACAAACAGAACCTTTAACTTTTCAAAAATGATTTTTAATGGCATGCTGAAAAACTCAGAAAGTACATCCAAATTCTTAATGTATCCAAGATTCATATAAATCTTTTTGAATAAGTACAAGAGACATCTCCTACCTCACAAAAAGATTTATTCCTGCTTCCATATTCTCTTACCCCCACCACTCACCCCACCCCTACCACACAAACCGTTTACGCATACATGAGAAGGGTTTAAGGGGATATAATGGGTGGACATTCAGCTGTTTCTAACAAATGCTTGGTCAGGGCCAAATTTGATTCAGGGTGTATGTTCTACAATCCTCCAGTGAGAATCATCTCCTATTTTACTAGTGCTACATCCACTCTAACTCCATACAATCCACAATCTATGGAAATACTCATGATGCAGAAGAACCTGCTACCATGCCTCATGATTCACCTCTCCCTAGTGATCACACTCTTGGAAGTGATGAGGGCAGTTTGACACTTAATGAATTGACGGTTCTTTATACCACATCATCTAAGAAGGTGGAGAGTTTGGAATCTGACTTAAAACAGACCAAACTAACCTATGGTGCTGCTTACACAAAGCACATCATGAGAGTGAAGAAGTTGGAGTACAAAGTCAAGACAAGTCAATCTAGAAGAAGGGCAAGAGTGGTTTTATCTGATAATGAAGAAGACTTGGAGGATCCTTCCAAATAGGGGAGGAAAATTGCTAAGATTGATCAAGACCCCTCTATTTCATTAGTACAAGATGAAGGAACTTTATGGATTCAAGAGGATGTTAAGATTCAAGGGAGGACTAGTGCTAATACTGAGATACTTTTAGACCAAGAAGAGCCTCTGAATTAGTGGGAATGACTTGTGTGTGAAACGTGTGAAAAGAAAATAGTTTGTCATTCCTGAAAGTTAGTACTGCTGCTCCTAATGGCTATTTCTGCTGCTTAAATTTGTGATACTTTAGATAGGAAGTGCAGAAAAGAGAAAAGATAAAGGAAAAGATTTTTGACAGAAGATGATTCTGTTTAATGTAACATTTCAGTATTTTTCAGGTCATTTACAATACTATTTAATTTATACTTTTTATTTTTTTCTTCGTACGCGTTATTTTAATTTTAATCGCTTAAGCTAAATCGCGTAGACTGAAAATGATATACATGTAACAGGGCATTAAACAATTAAATTGTTTACATAAGGCAAGTGTTATATGATAATTATGAGGATAATTAATATCTTTGTTCATCTTTTTTTTATTGGTTACGTAAAATGTTACGTTTCACGTTTAATTGGTTTAGGTATACCGGAAGTTCTAATACTAACTACGCCTAAACAAAATACCCACGATTATACCATACTCAAAATAACAAATTATAACATAACATATATACACATTAATGCAGAATATTTGAGGTTGAGACCAAGACTTTTTCAAAGTTTACTTCTTTTTAAATAATATCTTGATTTTTTAAGTATTTATGAAACTAATTCTTTACACCTTGTACCAACTTGACTTGTTTAACTATAACTAGGGTTAGATATAACCATGGTTAGGTGTAGTTACTTTTGACTATAATAGCATGCATGCATGAGAAATTGTTTACTTGCTATTTTACTTAACATAAATTTTATTTTCTTTCTCTCTTTTACTCCCCTAGCTCACGGCTCAAATAAGCTTTAATACACAATCCACACTTTGATTTTCTAAGTTTATACAACCCTTTACACAACATACTTAAGGTATCCTAAGGTGTTTGCAAGCTTTGGTTCATCATTTGCAAGTATTATGAAGAAAAAGTTACGATTTGGGTTTTAGAAACCCTAAAATTGGGTTAGATGCTTGTAAGTTGGATTTCAGTCTAAAAACGGGTTTTTCATTCACATTTTACATCCTATACATCAACAATAAGGTTTCTTAATTTCTCTTTATTCTTGTATTTCTTATGTTTTTATGTGTTACATGTTATTTAGACCAAAATCCACCACTAAGGACTTTCTTATATGATAACCATGTGTTATTATTTTTGTTTATGGATTATATGCACCTTATTCTTATATCTATGGTCCTATTATACCATGGAAATGTAAAATAAAAGTATGTTAACCTATGGATTAAGTATAAACATGTTTAGGTTAAATTAGGGTTTTATAATGTTTCTAAATCTTCACATGTGAAATAATGAAGTTAAGGTTAAACTTGTTACAATGAATTTACAAGGACTAGGGATGATATTGGACTTTATTATAAGTACCACATATGTAATATATGGTTATTAGTTTTTTTTAAAGTAAACTACTAAACTAATTAATACATAAAACAAGTTTTAAACACATTTTGGAAATAAATATCTTAGGGGCTGTTTTGTAATTCGAAATTTACATATATGTTTTATGATTTTATTAAAATATTCTACATGTCACTAAGGTTCGATGGGTCATAACGAACTCGAAATACCGATAATATCGAAGAAGTTTTACTCCTTTACTAGTTTAGATGTTAATACTTTTATAAAACAATTTTTATAATAAGTACTATTAACACAGTAAACTTATACTTTATAAAAATTCATAATATGATAAAAATTTCATTACCTGAGAAAGTGCTCGAAAGAATCTGATAAAAACGGAGTTAATCGAATTAGTTATCGCGATTACGAGTTTATGCTAATTAAATCGACAACTCGAGCCGTTGTGACAGTAATTTTTACTATTCATCGCAGGTCTTAAAACTTAAAAAATGTTTTATTTTGATCGCTTGTCTTACTTCGTAGACGCTGGCTTAAGATCGCGAGGCAACGGGCTTTAAACGACCAATTTAGGTCATTTTTAGATTAAGTATTTTAATAACGTTTTCACTTTATAAATATTATTTTACTAAAACGATTAGTCGGTGATTATGCTATATAGAATATTGAGTGGTTATCAAAGTGCTATATTACTAGGGAGTTTCATAATGAGGCCTCTTCGGATGGCGTATCGACGAGTTGTTGGATTTACGATTTAAAGTATCCTAGCTCCTCGTACGTCATGTCATGACCTCTTTAATTATGATAGCCCGAACGATAGTGCGATATAACAACTATAAGATTATATTCAATGTTATTAATTAAAGTACTTGGTACTTATACGACCCATATTTACTTAGGTTGCTTTCGGATATTTCCGTGATACATTTTCTGCCATTTACCTGATTATTTCGTCACTTCACTCCTAAGGTGAGTTCATAGTCTCGCAATTCAATCTTTTTAATGTTTTATAAATCCGCGAGGGGAATACATGCTTGTTTACAAACTCTTTTACATACTCGTTTATCTTATAACAATGTGATTACTTTTCAAGGACTTTGTGAGTTCATAGTCTCGCATTTCAATCTTTTCAATGTTTTATAAACCCGCGAGGGGAATACATGCTCGTTTACAAACTCATATATTTTACTACAGTACAATTACCTTTCAATACTTTGTGAGTTCATAGCCCCCATTTCTATCTCCTTGTTTTATAAACTCTACGGGGTGGAATTACATGATTGTTTTACTACGGACACAAGTGTTTTGTTTTAAACTGTATGCTATCCAGATTACTGCCTGAATATTATTGCCTAAGTTACCACTATTGCCAATTAAGTCCCTACTATATCATGAACCGTCAATTGCTATTGTAGTGAGCGCGAGTGTTGTGGATAGATCTATCGGGACTGACAATCCCCACCTGGAATTTCTGGTCACAAGTTGACCATGGTGCATTTAACATTGAGAATACTTTTAGGTTGTTGGCAAGCATCCTATACATTTGGGGCACAAACTAGTTAAGGCTTCGGGTTCATGAGCTTAGTGCAATAATATATACTTAGACTTGATGAATGTGTTTCTCTTGTCTACATTACTTGTTTTGGACTTCGGAATATGTACTTAGTCCACCATTACTTCGATCTTGTGGTCCACTACTAAACATTACTTGATTTACTGAATCACTACTTGGATTTCGGAAATAACACTTTGAAATACTGTAACGCTACTTTTCTTACAAAGACATTTCTTAAATTATTTCAACACTGCTTTTACTTAAACCTATGAATTCACCAACTTTATGTTGACCGTTTTTGCATGTTTTTCTCAGGTTATTATTTGCTAGTGGAGCATTGGGAGCATTCGAGTCGCGCGGATATATTTTTGAACGCTTAATAATTTGAGTACCATTAAATAATTTGTAAACTCTGATTTTAATATAACGAATGTGAAATTTATTTAAACGTCTCTTTTGAGGTCGTTTTCCGTGACTTGTGTTTTGTGCCCTGAAGTAGCACCCCAATGTTACCATTCCGCTGCGTTGTCATGATTTTTGGGGGTGTTACAGATGGTATCAGAGCTGAAGTCATAGAGAACTAGGTCGTTTTCAAAACCTAGACTATAACCGTTTTTCGAAAACTTTTAAGAATCTTTCACCATTGTCCGATATCCGCACGCGCTTGCTCCCAAGTAACTTATATGCTCTCTTTTGCATCTCTACTACTATTACATGGATAAGGAGTATTTAATATTAGACTATGATTTCGTTCTCTTACGTGTATCATATGATGTCTTACTATTTACCTAATATCGGTCCGTTATAATTATTGATCACTCTGATTTTCGTGTACTTCCTGATTTCTCATTTACTCCTTCGAGCGTCAATACTGGTATTATATAAGAATACCTATACCTATGGGCTATTTTCTTTTTGATCTATTACGATTTACTTCGAACTTTTCGCGACTTTAACTTGTCACCTCATACGTGTCACCTTGGAGCACCTACCTTTAAAACACGACTCTTTACGTTCATATTGTTGATTGAATAGTTCTTTACGTTCATTTTCTTTGACTACTTTGTTTTGTTCGGTCTATTTTTTATAATGTTTATGACCTATCGCTTTACAAAAAATCTCGATCGTCAACTATAATATCCTTTTTGTTGTTCCCCTATTAAGATATTCAAGTTTTACTTTATTGACTATTTCATTTCGTTATAAAACTATTTGATACATTTCCTACATCACACTATTTTGACGAAAATGAGCATTGCATCGTTGGCCCTCAAATATACATAGCCTAATCACCTATGTATATTTGGTGCATAGACTGATTACCTATGCATTCAGGAAAGACCATGTCATGCTGAGAGTAATCACCTTAAAACCTACACCTCTTCATCAACACAATTTCGGATGAAATATCCGCATCTTTCTCCGAACCCGTACCTTCGTCAAGTGTCGCAACTTGAGCCTTGAGGACAAGGCTCATTTAACGGGGAAGGACTGTAACAATCCGTATTTTTGATCAATGAACGACGACATTTAATTCAATATATTTTTTTCTTGAACGCGTTTGCTTTTTAGTTTCATGTTTTCATGAAATCGCGTAAACTAAATTCAAACAATCACGTAAACGGGATCAAACGATTATGTTTTAATAAAACCTTCAATCAAGTGTGTAGGAATATTGTAATAGTTAGTTCCTACTGGTAGAGTATAAGTTCCTACTGGTAGGTATGTAGTTCCTACTGGTAGAGTATAAGTTCCTGCTGGTAGAGTATAAGTTCCTACTGGTAGGTATGTAGTTCCTACTGGTAAGGATAAATTCATAGTTAGTGCTGGCAGACCTAAATATGTCAAAATTATCATACATGATACTTAGAAAACGGTGAATGGAACAACACAAGAAAATATCATAGGAACACATCTCCTGTTTTATGGTTAACCTCCACTTTTAGGAACATAAGACCAAAGACCAAAGACCAAAGACCAAAGACCAAGGACTCCTTAAAACCATCTAGGTGTTCCTTTGACTAGCTCATGTGTATATAAAGAGTCTTAGACTCTATAAAAGGCCTACCATACAAGTAAACTTCACACTTCCATTTCCTAAGTAAAAACTTCACATATTTCTCTTGTCTTTCCTCTCAAAACCCACGACCAACTTACAAAACCCTCAAATAATTCACACAATCTTGATTAACACATATACAAGTGTCCTAGCAACATATCTAAGGCATTCTAAGAAGGTTTGAAGGCTTGGTTAAGCTTTGAAAAGGGTTAAGCAAGATTAGGGTTTCATTTTGTTTTAGCTTGGGTTTTGAATCTAAAGTATTGTTTAGATCTTGTTTGTGTTCATATCATCATCACATAAGGTTAACACAATATCTCTATACTTGTATTTCATATATATATGCATGCCATATTCATCTTAGGACTTATATATGTACTTGTGGTGTTGAAAAAGTAATGAAAAGCTTACTCCTTAAAACACAGATTCTGATTTCGAATATCATGCTTAAGTTTGAATTTATAAAACATATGTAGACATATTTTTGGCCCTAGCTGTTTCTAAGTCATATACCTATATGTCTTGTGATGTTCTCTGAATTTTTTTGGGAATTTTTAAAGATCATTTGCTATGGCTAGTAAGTCACGCAAAGAAAGTTACTAAATTCGGACATGATTCTGCACACCAAATTTCTTTTGTAAAAACCACTAGGTTAGGTGCGTTTTAGGCATTTGGTCCAGTTGAAGTATATTTAGAGAACTCTTTGACTTAAAATCTGAGACTTGAACCAACATGTTTTGATAAATAACGAGGGAGATATGGCCCGTTTACCGGGAGGCAAACCTGCTGTCCTTGGACAGCAGTGACAGTCGTGTATTGTTTTGGGTATAACGCTTTATTGGTAACAAAGTGTGTCAAATGGATTACATATTTGAAAACTAGACTCATAGTAGATAATCATAGAATCCGAAAACGTGTTATTTTATGGGAAAACGAAAGAGTTATAGCCAATTTACGACACAAGTTTTATTAAAAAAAAACTGTTATGAGCAGGTCCGAAAATGTTTTTGCATGAACCAACACCTAAAACTTATGGAATGAAATTAAGGCCTTGATACAATGAAAGTATATATTTTTAGCTTCGTTTAGGGAGTTTCCCCATAAAAATTAGCCTTAAAACGAGTTAGATATGCGCAATTTAAGTTTAACTTATATCTAAATAAAACTTGTTTTAAATTTACTTGTAGCTTATGCATTGAAAACTCTTTATTTTGACATATAACTTTTAAACTACAAAGTGCTATAATACTAGGGAGTTTCATAAGATTATGAGGCCTCTTCGGGGTGGCGTATCGACGAGTTGTTGGATTTACGATTTAAAGTGTCCTAACTCCTCATACGTTCACTACATGACCTCTAAATTATGATAGCCCGAACGATAGTACGATGTTGTTTACAAAAGGCATTTAGCCAAACAAAAACTTCAAAGGATACTTTATAACAACACATAAATCTATGTTCAACACCTCACTACAAGTATATATATATATATATGTGTGTGGCATCACATTGTATATATCATATTCATATGTATACACTTGGCATTATTCTTATACGACCTATATTGGATTAGGTTGCATTCCGTCATTTCCATGACGCATTTTCTATTGTGAATACTTGTTGATTTCCATTCACTCGAGGTGAGTTCATAGTCTCGCATTTCAATCTTTTTAATGTTTTATAAACCCGCGAGGGGAATACATGCTCTTTTACAAACTCATATATTTTACTACAGTATAATTACCTTTCAATACTTTGTGAGTTCACAGCCCCACCTTTTCTCTTTTAATGGTTTTCATAAACTGTTTTCGGGGTGAGAATACGTGCTCGTTTTACTACATAAACTTATTGATTTTTATACGTAAGCATTACTTGACTATTTTTACTAAATCTTGATTTGTTACTACATGATTTGAGAATGTTGAATTCCTACCTTTGAAACCGTGAATTTTGAACACTTGTTTGTTTTACTACGGCACAAGTGTTTTTCTAAAATTGTATGTATCCAGATTTCTGTCTGAATTTATCTGCATAGTAAGTACATATATTGCCACTTAAGTCCCTACTTTTCATGAACCGTTAATTGCTATTATAGTGAGCGCGAGTGTTGTGGATAGATCTATCGGGACTGACAATCCCCACCTTTCCTTGGGTCACTAGTTTGATCAAGGTGCATTTAACATTTGGAGAAAATTCGTAGGATGTTTGGCAACATCTGTATTGAGAACTTTCGTAGGATGTTTTTTGTAACAAATGTATCCGTGTATAGGACAAACCCGTAGGTACTGTTTGATTACAGTTATTACGTTGAAAGCTTCGGGGGCATGAGCATAGTGCATCTAATAATCTTAAGAGACTTGGTGAATATGTTTTCCTTGTCTACTCTTCTTGTTTTGGATTCGGAATATGTACTTAGTCCACCATTACTTCGATAAAAAAAACAGAACTCATGGTGTACATTTTAATACTTATTGATTTATCTTGATTCACTGACTGGATTTGTCGGGATGGATTTCGGAAATTAACTCACTTTATGATGTTTGTATACGTAATTTTTTCTTCTGAAATATTTCTTAAATTATTTCAATACTGCTTTACTTAAACCTATGAATTCACCAACATTATTGTTGACGTTTTTGCGTGTATTTTCTCAGGTTACTATTTTGCTAGTGGAGCATTAGGAGCATTCGAGTCGCGCGGATATATATATATATTTTTGAAGGCTTAACAACTTGAGTACTATTTGACAAACATTTTGACAATGTTTTCTAATACATTATAAATGGAACCTGTGTAACTCTGACATTTTTACTAAATTGAATGTGACATTTTATAAAACGTCTCTTTTGAGGTCGTTTTCCGTGACTTGTGTTTTGTGCCCTGAAGTCGCACCCTAATGTTACCATTCCGCTGCGTTGTCCTGATTTTTTGGGGTGTGACATTGAGTTAGAAAACTATTGGTTTAAAACATATAAACTTTATTTTCTACTTCTAATGATTTTATGATTGTTATCGACAAAACATGGATAGATCGTAAAATTTAAATAAACATTTTTACAGTTTATTTGTATTAAGAAAGCCGTTATGCTTACTTACTACTGATTAAACTTAGGCTATTTTTCTATCCAAATAGGGGGAGATTGTTTGGTCAATTTAGAGCCTAATTATCCCTTGTATAGGATTTGTATGAAAAAAATATCCTAAGTATAAAATAAGTCGCTAAACGAGAATAAGTTCAACGAGTCATCCTTAAGAAGTTCTTTAGAGTCTGAAGAAAAGGCTCATCGCAAACTGAGGCGGATCTCAACGAGTGAAGAAAGAATCAGGATCGGGATGATAGAGTTAGTAAGTATTGACAATAGCTTATTAACTCTCTGAAGACTATCTCTAAATGAAGATCTGAAGATATTAGTGGAAACTTCCAAAAAGCAAAAAGGAAGACATAAGGTATAAAAGTAGTTACTTATACTTTATTAAAGCAAAAGCTTTACTTTTCCCAAAAGCAAAAAAAGAAAGACATAAAGTACAAGAGTGGTTGCTTGTACTTTATTGAAGCTTCTATGAGAAGCATCACTGATTCGATAAAATAAATATATATAATATATAATATATAATACCAAATAAGTAATAGTATAGAGAGTATCCCGTTAGATAAG
>BQNB010064655.1:0-35236 GCA_026074375.1 Tanacetum coccineum | reverse complement strand
ATATTTTTGGCATTTTAAGTCCGTTTTTGGTTATTTTAACTTGTTTTTAAAGGTAAAAGGTGTGTGTAATTAAACACATACCAGTAACACTTCTAAAGGGGCGTAGGGATCTATAGTGACTTCTGCCAAAAAAGGATAAGAAGCAGCAACTAGGTTATCACCAACTTGATCAAACTCTTTTTTGGAAAGAGGACGGTAACCATGCATCTTTTCCAACTCAAAAGGCTCTTTTAAAGAAGCTACTTCCTCGAGAGCTGAACACATGTCATGGAAAAGAGCCACCTTGGCAAGATGGGCAACAAGAAGACCCATTTCTTCACTACGATCGTGTTTTGTAGCCACATGAGGCACAACTTTGGCCACTACCGCAGCCCTACCTTATCTCAGTCCATCCATTTATTGCAGCAGTTAGGTTTTAGATTTCTTCAGTCTTTGTTGGGATTTACAGATTTGATGAGACAAAAGAACAAAAGAATGAAACAAGAAGGACTAATTCAGCATTATGGGATTCNNNNAACCTTTGATAGAGTTTTAGCTGCTTCCAAGGTTGTAGGACTGATTTCTTCTTCCTGAGCCTCTCCTAAAGGTTTAGTAGGAGTAATAAAATCTCCTTTTAAAACTAGAGGATCATCATTTATGTCCTAAATTATCCTCCCCTGATCCTCTGGTTCTTCATCCTCTGATTCAGTTAGAACCACATGTCTCCTTTTGAGAATATCTTCTAGTTTCTTTACTTTCTTCACCAGCTTCACAATTGCTTTTCCTATGGTCAGCTTAGTCTGCTTGAGTTCTGTCTCCAAACTACCAAGTGTAGTAAGTCTTCCACTATAATAGCTCTTGCTTCTGGCACATGAGGGTGAGTAGGATCCTGAGATTATGGAACTGCAGTCTCCTGTCTAGGTGAAAGTGGTTGGTGTTCAGGTAATGGTTGCTCAAAGACGTGCTCAGTAGGTTCATTGTCAGGTTCAGGTGAAGATGATGTATGGTGAGTTATTGGTTCAGCTACAGGTATAGGTTCAGATGCAATCGTAGGTTAGAGTTAGGAAGTATTTACACATTTCAGGAAAAAGATTATGGAAATAGTTGGTTCTGATTGAGTGAATTATGAAATGTCCCTGATTTTTAGGATTTGATTTTTGACTCACATATTTGTTTCCTATATTGTTGCTGTGTTGATAAGGAAACAGATTAATGTTGATCATGCTTATTAATACTGCTACATTGATGTTTTATGTGGGTATGAGTTAGTGCTGCCAAGGTATAAGAAGTTAATAGTGGCCATACGTTTTTAATACTGGTCGCTTTATGGTTAATACTGCTCCTTCATGGTTAATTCTGCTAGTGTTAAGCGACGAATCAGTAACATTGATAGTGTCACAAAAATGAAGGGAGGAAGGAGCATGCAAATTAGTGACACATTAGCAACAGTTTTGTAACAGTTAAAAGCGTCACTAACCGAATGGGAGGAAGGATAACCAATTTAGTGACAGATTGGCGACGGGTTAGTAACAAAATAAAGTGTCACTAACTGGAGTGAGTTAGTACTGTTGCATTTGAACTTTAATACTGCCAGAGTTGTTCGATAAATCAATTTGTACTGCTAGCTTTGTCCGATATGGGACAACAGACTCGTTTGGATCTCGAATAGAACTGTTTTTTAACAATAGTTTATTATTATTGATTTTATGGCTTGTTTTGGAGATTATTTGAAGAAGTGATTACGAAGACAGTTGATTATTGCTTATTTGATGTTGTTGTAGATTTTCACAGATGCTTGCTCTTATCATATCTTAAAGTTGTGGTTGGCTTTTAAGATAACTTGTTCGTGCTTATAATGGTGTTGACGAAGACTTGTCAAAATCTAGCAAAGGTGTGTGATTTTTCTTATGGTGCTCAATGCTCACATTTGCTATCACTTAGTATGTGTCTCATAGCAGATGAGGATTTTGTCAAGAGGTTACGATCTATTTATATTTTGGTCTTGGTATAAGTTTGACGTCACGTGGATAATGCAAGACATAAGACACAAGTTTGAGAGATTCAACTTCTTCATCAAATTCGTTATACTCAGTTTTCTTTATCAGTGATCACTACATAGAGTCTACAGAGTTCGAGATTCAAGAGATGGTAAATATATTGGTTTCAGGGGAAGCTTATTGATTAAATGTTTAACCATCTACATGCACCACTTGAGGGGACATGTTTACAAGTTGCATATCTACAAGAAGACCCCTATTGGATGATTACAAAAAGGGGAAGAAGACTACAGAGATATGATTTGCAGCTTATTATGTGTAGTGACATAATCAAGGATGCTAATTCTTTTCTTAAATCAAGGGGAAGCATTGAAGATTTTGTTTCATTTAGAGAGATGATTACATCTCAACTTCTCTATTTAAGGGAAAGTTCGTACGCGACTTTGTTTATTTTGTCATCATCAAATAGGGGAAGATTGTTGGGATTCTAGATTTGATGAGACAAAATAAATATAAGAATGAAACAAAAGGACTAAAATTGTTATTAAAGAAATCTTTAAGCTGGTGGAGCACATGAAGAGAAAGATGAAGATTTCAAAAGATCTCCTTATAAAGATAAAGATACAGAAGATATTAGAAGATATTCTTAAATATTTTAAATATATTGTTTGTTCTTATCTTCTATTGTAAGCCTTGATATCTCTCTATATAAAGAGATTATCAGGCATATGGTTTAGATATCCATCCATAGAAAACTATAGCTTTCCCAATGAGAGTCTAGATAGTTAGATAGCAAGTCGACTGATGAGAGTCAAATAGTACACCATAGTTAGTTGGTGTAGCCCCAAGTTATAGTTGGGGTAATAGGGAAACATTCAATAAAGAAAACCATGTGATAACTTTGATTATGTTCTTTATTATTCCGCTGCGTGTTATCAATCATTGTTATTGTTCATCCTAGATATATAAGATCTAATCAATCTTGAGCTATCATTCCGTTGCACATTCAATCATTGTTATTATTATCCTAGATACAAAGATCTAACCAATCTTGAGCTAAAACGATTCTCAACATTTTACAACCTATTTTAGCTTAAAAATGCTTAATGTGATTTTAAAGGGGTGTTTGGCACAAGCAGTTTTAACTTAGTTAAGACTGCTTGGGTCAATTTTGGTCATTTAGTTAGATTTAAGAAGCTCTAATTTAGTCTTAATACTAGTTTTAATTAGTTGGAATTAAGTCTTCCTTAGTTTTGAAGCTCCCTTTCATGAATGACATCACAAGAACCCTAGCCTTCGTCAAGGTAGACATAAGCTTACGAGTCCTACTATTCAACACATTATCAAGAATAACCTGCCGCATATAGGTTGTATCATAGATATCGCAGAGCTTCTCCAAGCTTACTCTATTGACGATTTGTGTCCACAAAAGAGGAGTCGACGTGATCACCTCCTAGTTACGCAACGTGAAATCCTTCAATTCTTTAGCAGATAGGAACTCTGTGAAATAAAAAAGAAGAGAATGTTACAACACTACAATGTTTAGGAACAAGGAGAATGAGAAGTCAAAAATTTAACATGGAAATTAGGATCGCTATCCACATCGAGGTAGTCAGAAGGATCACTAGAATCCTTACTCACTTGGGGTGGCACCTTTCAAGCCTTTTGGCGAGTCTCCCTTCCAAAAGACTCCGTAATCTGTTTCCTCTTCCCGCTAGCCTTCGAAGATTTGCCTAACTTCCAATTCCTAGCATCATTAGTAACATATTTTCTGAAGGAGCATCATTTGAATCCCTAATATTCTTAGCAAATTGTAAAGGAGGAGCGGAATTCAAGGGCTCAGTATCAATAACCAGAGCTTCGTTGTTAACAAAGCCTGGTCCCCCCCACTACTGGGGGGGGCGTCCTGATGAGAGGGCGCTCCTTAGTCTGCCATCACCAACACCTCCCTCTGGTTCAAAATGGAACTTACCATCAATCCCCTCCATCATAAAATTCATAAAATCCATCTCTGTAAACATCAAATAAACAAACCATACATTATTAGCATAAATGATCAGAGTAACCCAAAACAAAGAAGGAACATGTACCCCTTTCGCGGTAGTAAATGGTGGGTTTTTTGGGACTATGTTTCCACAAAGTTCTTAGCCCAGCTAGGTATACAATGGGGTCTGAGAATGTTCAAACGTTACAAGTATAGGTAGAAATCTGGTGTTATAAAGGATCCTCTTAAGAAGTTTGGAGTATTTATAAAGGATTGTTTTGTTTCCAATATAGAATAAGCTCCCTTTCTAACCTTCGATATGAGTGATTGGTTTGGTAACAGCCTTAGGAACCCCAAGACCACTCCTGTAAGAGAGGATTAACCAGTTACCAGCAGGACCCAAGTTTAAGAAATATCAAAGGAGATCAACACTAGGCTTACCTTGGTTTGGTTTGCACATCACAACAAAGGTTGTGAGTTTGGCCAGCCCGAAAGGATTGAAACGTGAAATATGAACTTTGAAATAATTTAAGACTTCACAGAAAAACTTGGGGAGTGGAATCCTAAGGTTAGAAAGAGTGAAAGAAGGTGTATAACCCAACATAGCCTAAAGGGGCATCAAAAATGGTTTGAGTTCTTTTTGGAAGAATGACTCTAATATTTCAAGGAATGTCGTAGTCAGCAACCAATTGGGATAATTTGTCTTTAGTCAGAGTGCATGTTTGATATGCGACAATAACTTTTGGCTCACATGGAGAGAAAGATTACTTTGCGGGTGAAAGTTATGCAACTGTGAGGGACAATTGAGTACGCCAAGGTAAAGGTGAAAAATGGAGTGCATTACGGTTCGTACATGTGTGCGGATGGATATTCGGAAACATTTAAAATTCTAATTTTAGCCAAAGGATGGAACGTTTACACTTACCAAGGTGAACTCTTAATTATCTTGGATTGATTTTGTAACTAACTCCCTATCAAGTTGGATTATCATTAAATGCATACAACACGTGCATCTATGAGGCTTCGATACTCCTTTCTTTTGAAGTCAAAAGCAATGCATCCAAAGATGTATACATCACATTCGAATGGGGGGCTTGATGACGTACCTTCCCCTCCAGCTCGAAGGCCTTCCCTTCGAGCTTAAAAGGGATCTACTCCCAATTATACCTAGAAACCTTCTAATTGTTTCTAGTGGCGTAAAACCATCTTCGCGATGGTTACCAGTATGGGAATCCGCCACGCGAAGCCCTATACCCTTTGCGGTGTCGTCTTCGATGAAACTAGGGTAGAGGTGAGACATGGTTAAGTCAAAACCCATGTTCTCCCTCTCTATCAAGGTTTTCCCGCCAAGGTAGAGATCGTGGTACACTAACCCTTTAATCTTCTAAAATCGTGGGACACCCCTACGATCACTGGCTTATGTGCAAGTACTATGTTCCAGCCTATTTTCATTACCTATAAATAGTTGGACATGTACCTCAGGTTTGGTTACGCTCTCAACACATACCTTACATACTTTACGCATACTTATTACTACAGAAGCACGATACTCTACACTCACACGCCCGAGTTGATTCACAGGGACACCTCATGCGCTTCACTTAACGTAGTGTTTGCATTTCTTTTATCATCGGTTATCTACGGATTGGTAGTCTAACATCCACCCTCAAATTCTTCAATCACCATCGAAGCCTGGTCATGCCCTAATTTGCACAATCAATAGGTGTGGGATGTCTCTTAGGTTTACCTAAAGGAGCGATTTAGGATATTACAAGTTCTTACAATGCACATAATCCAACAAGACTTAAATTATATAAAACTGACCTAGTTAACCAACCACTTATTCTATTCCTAACATAAATTTAGCCAAACATGTTAATTGAAAGCTGAGAACAAATAATCAAAAAATACATAGACATATTAAATGATTAAAAGGGTTTAGGAACTTCATTTCAATTAAACATGGAGTTACAATGAGTACCAAAGGGTTAGAAAACCCTAAAATTTGACCGAATAAGCAGCTACAGAGTTATCCCATAATTCCTCTACATTTTTCCAGTCAAATATGAAAAATAAAGAGTTTTATATATAGATTTTGGGTCCTGATGACGTCAATAGGTTTTCCTGACGCCGTCAGCCCGTCGAATCTTCTGTGGGCTTCTCTTTGTCGGCCATTGTGATGGTGTCACAATTCGTGGTGACGTCGTCGCTCTTTCATTCTGACGTCGTTAGGAGTAATTTCTGACGCCATCTCCATGCATTGAGAAGTCATAACTTTAATTAAAAACTTCACTTTCTAGGCACTTTTGGTGAAGGCGTTAGAATGGAAGTCACAAGCTTGAATAGTTGTGTTTTTGTCCTGATTCTTCCCAAATCGAGCCTAAGTCACATGTTTTTCCTCAAAATGCTTTCCAAATGCTAAAACAACAAAAAGAAACGATTAAGTACATTATTTGAGCATAATTACATGATTTGGGGGGTTAAATAGCCTCAAAAAAGTATATAAAGTGACACCTCATCATATCTACCTTGTGAATGTCATTAACCCTTTGAAAGGTTGGGTCACTAAAATCATCAACAAACATTAACCTAAACTCAGGTTCCTCAATCACCGTATTCTCTCTAAATTTGACCTCTTCAGGAAGAACCTTGTTGTGGTGGAGACCAACTATATATATTGTTGGGAATTAGAGGCTTCTATGACTTAATTCTGCAGAGTTAAAAGTTGTATGCTGCAGCTGAAGATTAGAGGAAAACATTCTAAGATTGTTTTGTGACAGTTTAGTTTTAAATAGTTAGTGCTGCCAGTACAAAGTGTTAGTACTGTCAGTTTATTAGTACTGTTAGTTATGATAGTTAGTACTGTTAGTTATATAGTTAGTACTGCTAAAGTGATATGCATGAGATATATTAGGAATAGATATGCATTAATCACTTAACGCATTTTGTAAGCCCATTAGGGTTTCCTTGGTGTATAAAAGGAACCATAAGGCATAGATCTAGATATCAGTTTTCATATTAGTTTTTCATAGTTTGCATAGCAATCATAGTTAGTATTCATAGCCTAATTTGTATGCTCCAAATATGTTTTTAATATATTGAACTGTTTAGTAAAGATCTTGTTTTTGTACATTTCATTGTTCTTCTAGTATTAAAACTAGATGTTCCGCATAGTTTTTGTGATTTCTCAATCTTAGTATTCAACCCAAAATTGTCGCACTAAAACTACTAGTACTCAAAACTAGGGAGTAAGATCTATGAAGCATGAGGATGGATCAATACCTTACTTTACTGAACATGCCCTTTGGGAGTTAACAGGTAAATGGTTGATTTTTAGTATTCACCAATGCAGTCAGCAAGTTGTAGGTGCAGAAGTTCTATTCCCTCCTAAAATCTGCTAAACAATAAGCTAGCAAGGAAAAATCAAACTAAAAGCAAAAAAGCACACTTATGCTGAGCCCATTCCTGATGAGCCCCTACTAAAGTTTCAATAGCCGTGGCAAGGAATTCAAAGACCCTGATGGGAATCTATCAAAGAGATAGGATTTGGAGGCAACAAGGAATCAAAGAAAATACAGAAGACCATTCTTAAGCAGAATTATGAAAACATTGCTGCCAAGGTCCAGACCAGAAGGACTAGAATCAAACCTATGATGAGGTTTCAAAAGCTTATTAGTTAACTTGAAATCTAATGGTGAAGTTAACCTCTTATATGGGAGGGTGGGGTGAGGATTCAAAACTTGCGTTATGTTAAGAAGCTACCATCGCTGGTGGAACAAGAAAGCTTTAATCATGCTAAACAAATAATGATATAGACACCTTGAACCTGGAAGATTTATAAACTGTAATCCTGAGGTGTATGACTTAGAGATCAAAGCAAATCAAGTTCCAGCTCAAATTCTCAAAAGTGTGGCATTTGTTTCCTCATATACCCTAGACGTATTAAAGAATAGATAACACTGCTCACATTGTTTTTCTGCTTGTCAGAGTTCCAAGGATCAAGATTCTACTGCATCAAATGCTGATGATTTCAGGTTTTTCTTATACTTTGCAAACCACTAGTCTAAGCCCACATTTAGACTATGCGAAGATTTAGAACATATTGATCTTGTATTATCTTGAAAAATGGATTCTCACATTGCAGTGGCAAATGCTTGACCATGAGTGTTAGAGAGGAACATAAGGAAGACAGGATGGAAGATGGATTAAATGACAAATAGACAGTTGGCTTTGACAGGACGAAAGGTTGAATGTTTGCTAACCTACCCATAGAGAAGTCATTTTGCTAGAGAATTCAGGGCACCAAGGATCAGGGGAAATAGACATTAGGATGCTCCAAGAGAGTGAATGCACCAGTGGATACATCTACTACAAATGCCTTGGTTTGTTCAAATGGGATAGGACGTTATGATTGGAGCTTTCAGGATGAAGAAGGGCATCACAAACTTTGCTCTAATGGCCTATACATGCCCAATGTTCATCAATTCATCATGTTGTCAGACTCACTTGAGGTACATACTTGCTCTAAAGATTGCCAAGTAGAGGGAATCATATGAAAACTCTTCAAAAATGTATTATCAACAGCGTGAAGCTCTGATACATCTAATCTAGAAATTAAAGGTATCAAATGGTATTAAAATCATTAGCAGCTAGGATAGTTTTCATAAAAAGAATGAAGCAGCTTAATGAACAAGATATTGCATTTTAAAGAGGTATGAAGTCCAAGTGAAAGATTACACTTTATCAAAGACCATAAAAATCAAGTTAAGAAGAACGTTCAAAGAGAAAGATGATATACACAAAAAACTAGAAAAAATATAAAGGGACCAAACCATCCTTTAACCAAACCATGAATAATAGTCACATAATAGCAAAAGACCATAAATAGGACTGATTGAATCAAGAAAGTTACAAAATAAATGAGGAGTGTAAGAGGTTCATAGAGGAGGTTTACTATAGTATAGACCATGAAGGTAAGAAAGTCCAGAAAATGTACAGATTCAGAAATAGGTGAAGGGTAACAAGCAGATCCCCCTCCTCCACTGGAACTACATGCCCTCAAGACTGACTATATCCTCTGTTGGAATACTATGATGTCTTGACTATAAGACAGAAGTGAGAGAAACATTGAAACAAGTATAACGTAAGACTAGTGAAGGAAAATATGTATAAAAGCCAAAACTGATAGGCTTATGCTCCTATCATTGAAGAATGGACACTGTAGTGATAATGAGAAGTTAGTTTAACCTAAATCTGATCAGAACAAAACCAAAGATTACAAAAATCAATTATTGCAAATCTAGATAAGAAAGTAGAAATCTATAATAAGAAAAACACACATAGGCCAAGTATAAGTTATCCCAGGGAAAAGTCAAAGTACTAGTGATAAATAGAATAAACTTGGATGGGATGAATGAACTCAAAAACTAAGGAATGGTTTTTAGTTTATAAAGAAAGCTTGTTTTATATGTGGGAGTCTCAACCATTTAATCAAAGACTGTGATTTTCATGACAATAAATGGTAGAAAAACCAATGTTGAATAATAAGGGAAATGTTATTGGTCAAAGGGAAATTAGACCAGTATGGAACAATGCTTAGAGGGTGAACCACCAAAATAAATTGACTCACCTACATCCTAAAAGGAATTTTGTTCCAACAGCAGTTGCAACAAAGTCAAGACAAGTGTCAGTTAATGCTGCTAAGCAATGCTCTCCAAGAGCAGCAACATCAATTAGTACTGCCAGGCCTATTAATACTGCTACCCCTAAACCAAAAGTGAATGATGCATTACCCATAACATATTCTTATTTTAAAGCACATTCACTAGTAAGAAGGGCCTTTAACCAAAAATCAGTAGATAAAACTTATAATTTTAATGAAAAAGTTAATACTGCTAGGGTTAACAATGTAACTACTACTGGTCCAAAAGCAATAGTTAGTGCTGCTGAGAGAAATAGGGAAAATGCTATTAAGTCCTCAGCATGCTAGATTTGGAGACCAATAGGAAATGTAATTGACCATAACTCTAAAGACAGTAGATCATACATGCTTAAAAGATTTGACTATGTTGATCTACAAGGCAGACTCAAGTCAGTAATGGCTTGGGTCCCCAAGAGAAACTAATCCTCTTATTTTGAGTGCAGGGTAATCCACAATATACTTTACAGGATCAAGAGATTTTTAACAGTGGATGCTCTAGGCATATGACTGGAAACAAGTCCTTCCTTACAAATTATCAAAAAATTCATGGTGGATTTGTTATATTTGGAGGAAGTCCTAAAGGAGTTACTACAGAGAATCAAACTAATAAGAATGCAGGTATCAAAGATAATGTTGATGCAGTACCTACTCAATAATATATTCCACTACCATTACTTTATGATAGTCCACAGAGCTTAGAGGATGCAGTTGCTGAGGATGCTGGTAAAAAGACTAATGAAAAACCAGCAAATGAGGGTGAAAGAAATAGTTAAGAGAAGGAAGGAGGAGCTTCAAATAAAGAAGGTGACCAGAATGTGCAAGATTTTAGAGCTAAATTGGATAATTTGCTTGTTCAACGGAAGGAAGGTTATGCTACCAGCACTAACCGAGTTTCTACTGTTAGTCCATCTGTTAGTGCTGCTGGGCAAAGTTTTGATAATGCTGATGATCTTCCAACTGATCCTCTTATGCTTGATTTGGAGGATACTGCTGATCTTCTAAATACAAGTATCTTTAGTGGTGCATATGATGATGAAGATGTGGGTGCAGAGGCTGACCTCAACAACTTGGAAACAACCATGAATGTCAGTCCTATTCCCACAACCAGAATTCACAAGGATTCAATCCTAAAGACCAGATCATTGGACACATAAATTTAGCTACTCTAACAAGAAGGATGACTAAGATTTCTGAAGAACATACTTTGGGTCCATTACATTAATAAGGCAGAGAAGAAACAAATCACAAAGTTACCAAAAGGCGCTTATTTGCCTGTTTTCTCTCTTAAAAAGAACCCAAGAAGGTGATCAAGCTTTGGATGATCCAAGCTGGATAGAGGCAATGCAAGATAAGTTGCTACAATTTAGATTGCAGAAGGTTTGGAGATTGGTTGATTACCCAAAGGCAAGCAAGCCATTGGATCAAAATAGGTCTTTAGAAACAAGAAAGATGAGAGAGGAATTGTAGTTAGAAACAAGGCAAGACTGGTTGCACAAGGTTACACCCAAGAATAAGGAATTAATTATGATGAGGTTTTTGCTCCTGTTGCTAGGATAGAAGCAATCAGGTTATTTTTTGCCTATGCATCATTTATGGGGTTTATTATGTTCCAGATGGATGTGAAGAGTTCCTTTTTATATGGTACTATTAGAGGAGGTATATGTGTGCTAACCTCTTGGTTTTGAAGATCCATAGTTTCCTGATAAATTTTATAAGGTAGAAAAATCTATTATATGTCTACATCTAGCTCCTAAGAGCCTGGTATGAACCTTGTCTACCTACTTATTTGAAAATAGATTTAGAATAGGCACATAGATAAGAACTCTATTCAACAAGAAGGACAAAGGTGATTATCCTGTTAGTGCAGGTAGTATTTTAGACATCATCTTGGTGTCCACAAAGAAGTCATTAGGATGTTGATTTGACAGCTGATGCACAAGAAATTCCAGATGAGGTTCTAATGAGGGATCTTACTTTCTTCTTAGGGTTGCAGGTAAAGGCAGAAAGCTGATGGAAATTTATCAGCCAAGACAAGTAATGTGGCTGATAAATTACAGAGGTTTGATTTTGCCACTGTAAAGACAGCAAGCATTCTAATAGCGACTAACAAGGCATTGCTCAAGGATGAAGAAGCTGAGGATGTGGATGTTCATTTATATAGATCATTGATGTACTTGACAGCTTCTAAGCCTGACATAATGTTTGTTGTTTGTGCTTATGCAAGGTTCCAAGTTACTCCTAAAGTCTCACATCTTCATGCAGTAAAGAGGATCTTTAGATACTTGAAAGATCATCCTAAATTGGGCCTTTGGTATCCTAGAGATTCACTATTTGACTTGGAAGCATTTTCTAACAGTGATTATGCTAGAGCTATCCTTGATAGGAAATCCACAACAGGAGGTTGTCAATTTCTTGGCAAAAGGTTAATTTCATGGCAATGTAAAAAGCAAACTATAGTTTCCAACTCCACTACTGAAGCAGAGTATGTTGCTGCTGCTAATTGTTGTGGACAGGTGTTACGGATTCAAAATCAAATGCTTGATTATGAGTTCAATTTCATGAACACCAAGATTCACATTGATAATGAAAGCACCATTTGTATTGTGAAGAATCCAGTGTTTCATTCAAAAACCAAGCACATTGAAATAAGGCACCATTTCATCAGAGATTCTTATGAGAAGAGGCTCATTCAAGTAATAAAGATACATACAAATCATAATGTTGCTGATCTACTCACAAAGGCATTTGATGTTAACAGGTTTAACTTTCTGATTGCTAGCATTGGATTACTTAATCTCTGAAGATGTGTTTGTTAGATTTATGATTGGTGTGGTTTAAATATGGTATTAGTGATGAATTTAAAGTTAAAACTGGTAGTTGTAAGGTTAATGCTGCTAAGCAGGATTTGGTGCTGCTAGGCGAAAGTTAGTACTGCTAGGCAAAAGTTAGTACTGTTAAGCCAAAGTTAGTACTGTTGGGTTACCGTTGGAGTTATAACCGTTGAGCAAAATTCTTGGTCGATAAACAGTTTCCTACTATTATAGGTTTCCTTATTTACTTATATAAGCATATTCGACTACACCAAGATCATTATAATACTCTCGAACACTAAAATGCTCTTAAAATTCACAAACCCACTTCAAATTATCACCAACTCTATAAATTCCTCATCAATTAATCATCTATGGCGGATTTGAAGTTTGTTGATCAACACAATATGGTTGCTTGTTTGGAAAGAACAGAGGGGAATGCTGATTTTCATAAGATAGTGGACTTCTTGAATGTTAGCACTATCAGGTATTCTTTAACCACAAGTCCTACTATCTATGCTTCTTATATTGAGCAGTTTTGGGCTACTGCTAAGTCCAAAATAGTCAATAATGAAACGCAAATACATGCCAAGGTTGATGGCAAGACTATAGTAATATCAGAATCATCAGTGAGGAGTAATCTTCACTTTAATGATGAGGATGGTGTTACTAGTCTAACAAATTCTGAAATTTTGGAAAACCTTGCATTGATGGGATATGAAATTGTTTCTGATAAACTTACTTTTCAAAAAGCTTTCTTTTCCCCTCAATGGAAGTATCTTATACATACCATCTTACATTGTCTAAGTTCAAAATCTACTGCTTGGAATGAGTTTTCAACTAATATTGCTTCAGCAGTTATATGTTTGGCAAATAATCAAAAGTTTAATTTTTCTAAATTAATTTTTGATGGTATGTTAAGAAACTTGGATCCAAATTCTAAAAAGTTTTTGATGTATCCAAGGTTTTTACAACTGTTTTTGAATAACCAAGTTAAAAATCTTGCAGAACCTTTTAATGATACTTATGAAACACCTAAACATACTCAAAAAGTTTTTGCTAATATGAGAAGAAAAGGCAAAAGTTTTTCAGGGAGAGTTACTCCATTGTTTGCATCTATGTTGGCAATACAAGCAGTGGAGGGTGAAGGTTCAGGACAACCCTCTGAACCCTAACCAACACCTTCCCCTGCTCCACCCTCTCATGAAGTACAAGTTACTATTATTGCATCACATCCCCAAAAGACTCAAACACCTAGGCGAGCCAAAAGAGGTCGAGACACTGAGATACCTCAGTCTGGTGGTCCCCTTGACAAAGTTGGTGATGAGGCTGTCCATAAGGAGTTGGGTGACATAGTGGAAAGGGCTACCACTACTACTGCTAGCTTAGATGCAGAGCAGGACAGTGGTAACATCCTTAATACCCAATCCACAACAATACCTAATGTGCCTCTTTCTCAGGAAATTGGTACAGGTGGTAGTCCCAGGTGCCAAGAAGCCATGGGGGGTACCATTGCTCAGACTAGGTCTGAGAGGGTACCTACATCTTCCTATGATTCACCTCTCCTAGGAGGTAACACACCTGGAAGTGATGAGGAAAGACTTGGACAACATGAATTGACGAATAATGTACCACCAACACCCCTATGATTCACCTCTCCCAGGAGGTCACACACCTGGAAGTGATGAGGGCAGACTGAAACAAGATAAATTGACGGATATTGTTACAGCTATATCATAGAAGGTAGAAGGATTGGAATCTGATCTCAAGAAGACAAAGAAGTTATATGCTACTGTTTTTAAGAAGTTAATCAACAGGGTAAAGTCTCTTGAGGATGAGTTAAAGTTTTAGAATTCCAAGTCTAAAAGAAGGAGATTGACACTTGTTACCTCTAAAGATGAAGAGGATTTAGTTGCAGAGGATCCTTCCAAACAGGGGAGGAGTCTGATAGAAGAAATGGATTTGGATGTTGGAATTTCATTGGTTCCTCCACATGTTGAAGTTTAGGGGAGGTATGGACAGAATTTGGAAACTCAAGAAGGTTTTTGTGATAGTCAAGAAGTTAGTACTGCTGCACAAGTTTCAACTGCTAGTACATTTGTTAGTACTGCTAGTCCTCAAAGAAATGCAGATACTACTGCTGATGATTTAACCCTTGCAGAGACACTTATGGAGATCAGAAAGAGTGCTGCTAAAGATAAGGGTAAGGCTAAAATGGATGAAATTGAGTCTCCAAGGAAGATGAAACAGAGAGAGCGGGTTCAAATTAGCAGGGATGAAGAAGTAGCTCAAAAGCTACAAGAAGAGTTTGATGCAGTAGAAAGACAAAGAATGGCTCAAGTGCATCAAGCAGCTTAGGGTTTTACAGATGCTGAATGGGATGATGTATTGGCTAGAGTTGGAGCAGATGAAGATTTTGTTCAACAGTTACAAGCAGGTGAAAAGTGTCGTAAAGAAGATTTACCAATGAAGCTTGTGGAACTTGTTAATCAAAGAAAGAAGTTCTTTGCTCAACAAAGAGCTGAAGCTAAGAGGAACAAGCCAATGACTCCTGCTCAACAAAAGGATTACATGTCAAATTACATCAAGAACCAAGAATGAGGTTACTCTATTAAACAATTGAAATCACTTTCATTTAAGTAGGTTAAAGACATCTTTGAAACTACTATGAGGAGGGTACAATATTTTGTGCCTACGGGTTCTGAGTTGGAGGTTTAGAGACTGAAAATGCAGGTCAAGAAGTTTTAGAAAAGCCTGTTAAAAGACAATGGATTGGAGAAGCTTCAGGTTCAGGTGAAGAACAATCATTAGAAAGGGAAAAAGAATTATCAGAATAAGAACTATAGAAATTATTAGTGATAGTTCCAGTGGAAGAACTTGTTAGGTATCTAATCATAGACTGAGAGGTTTACTCTGAAGACATAAGAAGGTATTAGAGAATTATCAGAGATGGAAACCATACAGAAGCTTATCAGATTTTTGCTGATATGTTGAAGAAATTTGATAGAGATGACCTGGTTAAGCTTTGGGATTTGGTTAAGGAGAGGTTCAGTACAACAGAGCCTACAGATGATAAAGAGAAGGAATTATGGGTTGAACTAAAGAGATTGTTTAAACCAGATAATGATGATATTCTATGAAAGCTTCAAAGGTATATGCATGATCCTTTGGTATGGAGGCTTTATGATACATGTGGTGTTTGTTGGGTTTTAGAAGACTTTACAACTTACTGTTGCTGGTTCAACATTGGTGCTGCTAGTGAAGATTTAGTGCTGCTGAGAAAGATTGAAGAAAATAGATTAAGTCTTTAGTACGGTTAGAGTATAGTTAGTACTGTCAGTACATTGTTAGTACTGCTAGTATAGTTAGTGTTGTTAGTAGTAAGTTAGTGCTGCTAGCATATATTAGTTAGTGCTGTTAGGAGATATGCATGAGTTAAACTAAGAATAGATATGCATTATCTCCTCGCGCGTTTTGTAAAGCTCATTAGGGTTTCCTTGGTGTATAAAAGGAACCCTAGGCATAGTTAATAAATATAGATCAATAGAGATCAATTAGCAATCATAGCTTGTAACCTAGTACGATTCAAGTTATAATATAAAGTGTGAGTATGATAGAAGATCTTTTGCGTTTTCTTAATACTGTTCTTCTTAGCATTGTTGATTAGTTTCCACATAATCAATAGTGTTCAATCAGTGTTTCATTATTGTTGCTTTGGATTTATCTAAAGTAACAAACCCTTTGCAAGCTAAAGGTTCAAGATCTATTCAGTAAGGGATCCAACAAGTGGTATCAGAGCTTGTGTGGAAACTCTGAATAAGAAGAACTCCATTATTTGAAGCAGATTTACAATCAAACCAGGAAGATGACAGAACAAGACTCTCCTCCACCAACTATAACAGCAATGAAAATCCCTATCATCAAGAAGGGAGAATATGATATTTGGAGCATGAGAATGCGATAATATATCTGCCACACAGATCATAACCTATGGGATATAATTGTCGATGGAGATCTCCAAGAAGAGGCTGCACTAGCAGGAGAACAATCTAGTCTTCATGCTCCTAAGACTGCCAAACAACTGACTGCCAAAAGGAATTAGGAAAGAGTTAAGAGCATCTTGTTGTTAGCAATACCTGATGAATATCTCCTTAAGTTTCATAATGTTCCAGATGCTAAATCTCTCTGGGCTGCAATCAAATCAAGGTTTGGAGGAAATGATGAATCCAAAAAGATGCAGAGGAATGTTTTAAAACATCAGTTTGAAAACTTTACCACTGCACCAAATGAAAGTCTGGATAAGGCTTATGATAGGTTCCAAAAACTCATAAGTCAATTGGAGGTTCATGCTGCTTCAGTATCAAAGGAAGATATCAACCAAAAGTTCCTAAGAAGTCTTCCTCTTTTATGGAGCCAAATTGCTTTAATCATGAGAAATAAGCCAGACATAGACCAGACTGATATTGATGATCTCTACAACAACCTTAGGGTCTATGAAGATGAGATGAAAAGGTCTTTAAGTTCCACATCTAATTCTCAGAACTTGGCTTTTCTTTCTTCTGAGAATACAAGCAGCACTAATGAAGTTAGTACTGCCAGTGGAAATTTCAGAATTAATAATGCTAGAGGAACTACTTCAACAAGTCAGGTTTCATCTACTCCAGGTGCTGATGAAGTAGTGTGCTCTTTCTTTGCATAACAGACAACGAGTCCTCCACTTGATAATGAGGATTTGCAGCAGATTGATCAAGATGACTTAGAAGAATTAGATATTAGATGGCAGGTGGCCATGTTGACTGTTAGGGTGCAGAGATACATTCAAAATACATGAAGGAACTTAGATTTCAAAGGAAAACAAACTGTTACCTTTGATAAGTCAAAAGTTGAGTGCTACAACTGTCACAAGAAAGGGCACTTTGCTAAGGAATGCAAATCAGGAAGGAACCAAGGGAAAAGATCTTATGGTGATAATGGTAGGAGAAATGCAACAACAAATGAACCATCATCACAAGCATTGGTGGCTCAAGATCGTCTAGGAGGCTATGACTGGAGCAATGATTTTGATGAACCAGTTAATTATGCTTTGATGGCCATCTCCTCCTCAAGCTCATCAAGTTCTTCTGATAATGAGGTACAAAACTGTTCTAAACAATGTCTTGAATCTTTTAAAACTCTTCAAAAGAACCTTAATAGTGAAAGAGAAAAACATAGCAGAGCCAAACTAGAAATTCAGGGTTATGAGTTATCCTTAGAATCTATAGAATCTAGAATTCTTGGACATAAAAAGAATGAACTGGCTTGGGGAGAAAAATATAAGTTTCAAAACTATGAGCTTAAGTGCAGAGAAATAAAAATCAACAATCTTCTAATGGAACTAGAAAAGGTTGTTAAGGAAATAGATGAGTTGAAAGTTAAGATAGAAAAATGGGAAGAATCATCAAAGGGTCTTAATAAATTACTCAACAGTCAAATGAGTGCTAAAGATAAAAATGGTTTAGGATATGGCACACAATTGGATGAAATAAGTAACAAGTCTCATACTAATAGTGAGGTTAGTATGAGTGTTTTTGAGGTCAGATCAAGTGATGAAGAGATCACACCAGCAAATGATAGGTTCTCCAAAGCAGATGGGTATCATGTTGTTCCCCCTCCTATAACAGGGAACTTCCTAACCCCAAGAGCTGACATGTCATTTGCAGGTTTAGATGAATATGCCATTAGAAAGAAAATCATTGAGTCAAAAACAACTGAGCTTAATACTGATACTAGCAAATCTAAAACTAGTGAGACTATAGGCAAAACAAATGAAGTAAACATTAAAAAACCTAAGTCATTCCATGAATCAGTTGTGCTTAAACCAAAGTTTAACATAGATAAAGTCATCATTGAGGATTGGAACTCAGATGATGAGGATGATGTGTCTGAAGTAAACACAGTTAACCTTGTCAAGACAAATGAGACTCAAACAGTTAAAACTCAAGTTGATAAAATTGGTCAAATTTCTCAGAAAAAAAGAATTGGATTTAAGAAAATAAAAGCTTGCTTTGTCTGTAAGAGTACTGACCATTTGATCAAAGATTGTGATTTTTATGCCAAAAAGAGTCCAGAACCTAAGCTAAAAACTGTGGTCAATACTTGTCAAATGGTAGTCAAACCAGTATGGGATAATGCTAAAAGGGTATATCACCAAAAAATTTCAAATAAATTGAAATAACCTCAAGCAAGAAGGACTTTTGTCCCATCAGGAGTACTAACTAGGACAGGTTTAGTTAATCTTGTTAGGCCAAATGGGAAAAGAACAATACATAATGTTAGTACTGCTAAGCCTATTAGTACTGCTAGGCCTATTAGTATTGCTAGCCCTGTTAGCACTGCTAGGCCATTTGCCCTAAAAACAGCACAAACTGGTAGTGATGTTAGACCAATTTATCCAAGAATGGACAATGTAAGACCCAGAGCCTTATATTCACCAATCAAGAGGTCTTACTACACAAGACCGGCTGTTAGACCCAAAGACTTAAAACAAGATGTTAAAACTTGTGGGATTAAAAATATGACAACTGCTAGGACAAGAGCAGTAGTTAATACTGGTAAGGGTAAGATGGATAATGCTCTTAAGAAGTCAAGATAGGTGTGGATGCCTAAGGGAAATTACATTGATCATGAGTCCAAAGAAAAAGGATCTTTCATACTCAAGAAGTTTGAGTATGTTGACCCAAAAGGGATATCCAAGTCTGTGGTGACTTGGGTCCCTAAGAGATACTGATTTCTCATACTTTTTGTGCAGGGCAATCCAGAGATCTGTTTACAAGATCATGCAGTGGTAGATAGTGGTTGCTCTAGCCAATGACTGGCAACAAAGCTTATCTTTCAGATTATGAAGATTACAATGGAGGCTTTGTGGCTTTTAGAAATGATCCCAAAGGAGGTAAAATAACGGGTAAAGGTAAAATCAAGACTGCTAATTTAGACTTTGATGATGTCTATTTTATAGATGAACTTAAGTTTAACCTTTTCTCTGTCTCACAAATGTGTGACAAGAAAAACAGTGTCCTCTTTACTGACACTGAATGCCTTATTCTGTCTCCTAGCTTTAAGCTTCTTGAAGAAAATCAAGTTTTACTTAGAGCTCCTAGACAAAATGATGTGTACAGTTTGGATTTAAAAAACATTGTTCCTTCTGGAGGTATAACTTGTTTATATGCAAATGCAACAACAGATGAGTCTAAATTGTGGCATAGGAGATTAGGTCATGTGAATTTCAAAAATATAAACAAACTTGTTAAAGGACACCTAGTTAGAGGCCTACCTTCTAAATTTTTTGTGAATGACCACACTTGTGTTGCCTGCAAGAAGGGTAAGCAACATAAGGCCTCCTCTATGGCCAAGTTAGAAAGAACCATCAGAAAGCCCTTAGAATTACTTCATATGGACTTATTTGGACATGTCTCAGTAGAAAGTATTAATAAGAAAAAGTATTGTTTGGTTGTGACTGATGATTTCAGCAGATTTAATTGGCTATTTTTCTTAGCTACTAAGGATGAAACAAATGAGATCCTTTAAAAATTTAGCACATGCTTAGAAAACCAATTGAACCCTAAAGTTAAAATCATTAGAAGTGATCATGGGACAAAATTTAAGAACCATGCTATGAATGAATTATGTGCTAAGAAAGGGATAAAAAGGGAGTTTAGTGTGGCTAGAACTCCATAGCAAAATGGTGTTGCAGAAAGAAAAAATAGGACCCTAATTGAGGCTGCTAGAACTATGCTAGCAGACTCACTTTTACCCATCCCATTTTGGGCAGAGGCAGTAAACACTACTTGCTATGTACTGAATAGGGTATTGGTATGTGTGTAATTACACATACGTTCTACCTTTAAAATCGACCCTAAACGACCAAAAACGCACATAAAATGCCATAAATATGCTTGTTTTTGTGTTTGTACTGTGCAGGTACCAGATATTTACTAAAAGACAAAAAACGAAGCCAAACCGGACAAAACCGAGCATGGATTTGAAAAGAGCGCGAAAAACTAAGGCCAAGGGTACAAAAAGATTGAAAACGGAGCTCAAACGGAAATTACCAGATCGACTCGACAACGTTTGTGTATTTTATGAAGTCAAAACGAAGTCAAAGTCAACCTCGGGATACGTCGTTGGAAAGAGCATCGAAAACCGAACCCGAAAACCTAATTGCCAAAAAGTGGGCCCACCGTACCCACCTAGTGGGCCTGGGTCAGCCTACTTATATATTACATTCAAATAAAAAAAGCCCATTCCATTTTTTTTACAACCGTTAGCCCAAGACCTTAACTCTGTTAGTCCTTTTGGACTATAGGTGCTAACCATCAATCAACCTCAGAGACCAATGAAGATGGAAACAAGGACGTGTATTGCAATTTTGCAATACACTTTCAGGGGCCCAAATTGCCATTTCCTCAAACACTTCATCCCCTGTACCCTTATAACGCCAAACAAACACATAGATACCCCTTTTTCTTGCCCAAGCTTATACCCCCATTAAAGCTCACGGGTCTCCTTCTCCACCTTTACCCTGCAACCCCTAAATCCTCCAATGGATAATACCCTTAACCCCTTTCCACTAAACCCCTTATTGCCACCTTGGCAATCCATGGCTACTTATGGGCGCCAAAACTGAAATCAATGGCTTTTGAATTAGAAGCTTTCTCAGACAGTGATTATGGAGGCGCCAGTCTTGACAGGAAATCAATAACAGGTGGTTGTCAATTTCTTGGTCGAAGACTGATATCTTGGCAATGCAAGAAGCAGATGATTGTGGCAAATTCTACTACTGAGGCAGAATATGTTGCAGCTGCTAACTGTTGTGGGCAAGTACTATGGATATAGAATCAGATGAAGGATTATGGCTTTAATTTCATGAACACTAAAATCCATATTGACAATGAGAGTACCAATAAGTATAGACAAGCATCATGTCTATCATCATCGTAGGACCAAGCACATTAAAATTCACCATCACTTCATAAGGGATTGCTATGAGAAAAGATTGATAGATGTTATCAAGATTCATACTGATGCTAATGTTGCAGACCTTCTCACCAAAGGATTTGATGTCACAAGATTTTTTTTTTGGTGGTGAACATTGGAATGCTCAATCTATAGTTGCATTAGTTTAGGGGAGGTAAATCAGCAGGTTACTTTGTTGTACAGTTTGTGAAATATTTTAGTTAGCAGATAGATTTTAGATGTGATGATGATTTGGGATTCATTCTATTCATTGGAATGAAGATTGAGGGCTACATATGGTGCTGAGTTCGTTAGTGCTGCCAGTTTGGTAATACTGCCATGACCAACACTTAGTAACTGCCTGTCTTTAAGTTATGCACTCCAAAAGTACTTAACGATGGAAATGATGTTTAGATTGGGTAAAAAGATGCTGCTTGGATTGGTATTGGAGGCTATAAATGGTAGCTAACAAATTTGGTGCTGCCAGGCAAATTTGGTGCTGCCAGGGAAAAGTTTGTGCTGTTTGTTACCGTTACTACTGTTAGCGAGCATAACAGATTTTCCTTAATTAAATATAACCGTTGAGATATTTCCGCCAACAAGTTGCTTATAGGGGTCTATGACTTGAAATTTTTTGATCTTTTCTTCTATAATACTCTTTCTTTAAGATAAAAGACCAAAGGTTTATTCAGTCGGTCATCTCAAACCCTAAAGCAAATCTCTATAAAATCTCAATTCCGTTTACCAATCACTCATACTCTCCCAATCGATCATATCCCACATCTTAATCCATCTATTACAAGTTTCTATGGCGAATTTGGAGTTTGTCGATCAACATAACATGGTCGCGTGCTTAGAGAAGACAGAGGGAAACTCTGATTTTCATGAGATAGTAGACTTTCTTGCTTCCAGTTTGATTCATCATGCTCTCACTGTAAGTCCTACTATCTATACTTCCTACATTGAACAGTTTTGGAACACTGCCAGTTCCCAAACAGTCAATGATGTGAAGCAGATTAATGCTACTGTTGATAGCAAGGCAGTAGTAGTAACAGAGGCATCAATAAGAAGTTCTCTTCTTTTTAATGATGCTGATGGTACTGCTTGCCTAACAAATGAAGCTATTTTTCAAAACCTTGCATTGATGGGTTATGAGGGTGATTTTAATAAACTAACTTTTTAGAAAGCTCTCTTTTCTCCTCAATGGAAGTTTCTGATACATACCATTTTACATTGTTTAAGCTTAAAATCTACCAGCTGGAATGAGTTTTCCACATATATTGCTTCAGCTGTTATATGTCTGGCTATTAATCAAAAGTTTAACTTTTTTTTGATGGTATGTTGAGGAACTTGGATAATACTAAAAAGAAATTTCTTATGTATCCAAGGTTTTTAATGGTGTTTCTAAATGATCAAATTGAGCTTGGTGAGCCTTTTAATGATGTTTATCCTACACCAGCTCACAATCTGAAAGTTTTCTCAAACATGTCTAGGAAAGGTGTAAAGTTTTCAAGCAAAGTCACTCCACTCTTTGATTCCATGCTGGTGCCACACCAAGCACCTGAGGGTGAAGGTTCAGAACAACCCACTGAACCCCAACCCACACCCTGTCCCACTTAACCTAGTACAAGAGACCAACCCCCTGAAACATCATCTAGCCATGCCACTACCCAAGACTCTAGAGATTCTTTAGAGGGAACTAATAGGAATGAAGGGGATCAGGTTCAGATACCTCATGATAGTCCTCTTTTAGGTGGTCACACATTTGATAGAGCTGAGGGTGCCCTGAACCTATAAGAATTATCTGTTTTATGTACTAACTTTTCCAACAGGGTTCTTGCCTTGGAATCTATTAAGGATGCACAAGCTGCAGAGATTAGTGCATTGAAATCTAGAATCAAGAAGTTGGAAAAGAAGTGCAAGCCAAGCATCTCCCACCACAAGGCATGGTTAAAGAGTGTGAAAAGATTATCCATGAAGAAGAGATTTGGAAAGAAGGAGTCTGTATCCAAACAGGGGAGGAAAAAGTCCAAACCTGAATCAACTTTGGATGACAGTACTGTCTTTGATGATCAAGATGCAGATCATGGTATAGAATACATGGAAACTGAGGAAGTTATGGATGGGGGGAGGCAAAGTGGTGAAACTGAGGAGGTTAAGTTGACTGATGATACAGAAGTTGTTGAAGACAAGGGCAGTGGTGATAAAGGAGGAAATGCTGAAGAACTAGTTAGTACTGCTAGACCAGAAGTTAGTACTGCTAGACCAGATATTGATGCTGCTAGGCAAGAAGATAGTGCTGTTGAGCCTAGAACTCCTCCTACAACAACAAGTATATTTGATGATGAAGATATCACCATGGCTCAAACATTGATTAAGATGAAAGAAGAGAAAGCTAAGGAAAAAGGAGTGTCATTTAAAGATATTGAAGATTCTTCAAGACCTGAAAGATCAATCTTAACCCTGAAGCCACTTCCAACAATTGATCCTAAAGACAAAGGCAAAAGTGTCTTAGAAGAACCTGAGCCAGCAAAGAAGATGACTAGAAGTGATTTTGATGCTGCTCAGATTGCAAGAGATGCATAAATTGCCAGACAATTACAAGTAGACTTGCAAGAAGAGGAGGAAAGGGAAAGACAGAGGGAAGAAGAAGCATCTAAGACTGCTATAGCTGAGATGTATGATGAAGTTCAAGAAGGGATTGATGCTGATGCATTGTTTGAAGCCAAACTTCAACAGGAAGAAAGAGAGGAGTATACAATTGAAGAAAGAGCAAAATTCTTGGTTGAAACAATTGCTGCTCAAAGAAAATTCAGAGCTGCATAAAGATCTGCTGAGATTAAAAGTAGACCACCAACTAAATCTCAATTAAGAAATTTGATTATGACATATCTGAAGAACATGGGTGGTTACAAACACTCTCAGGTGAAAGCAAAGTCATTTGAAGAAATCAAAGGTATGTATGAAAGATAAAAGAAGTCTGTTCAAGATTTTGTTCCTATTGGTTCTGCTAAAGAAGAAGAATTAATAAAGAAGATGAATGAGAAGGCAACTGGTAGCTGGTATGGATGAGGAAGAGGTTCCTGAAAGCACTAAGGTTGAAGTTAAGAAGGAAGGTCATGAAGAGAACATCAGGAAAATTAGTAGACTGAAGATGAAAGCGACAAAAAAGTCTAAAAGGCAAAAGACTAATTTTGATCTTGAAGAAGAGGAACTAAGAGCTTATCTAAAGATAGTTCTTGATGAAGAAGAAGAGATTGATTATGAAGTTCTGGGCATGAGGTATCCAATTGTTAACTGGGAGTCTGCATTTTATCATACTGATAGATATGGAGAACCTCATGACTAATTCACAAGAGTGTTTAGAGCTAATGGAAGTTCAAGATATATCAAGACTTTCACTGAAATGGTTTCAAGATTTGATAGATTGGACTTCATTGAGCTACATAGTCTAGTGATGTAGAGATTTTCAGCAACAACTCCTGAAGGAATTAATTTAGTTCTTTGGGGAGACTTAAGAATTATGTTTGAAGAAACTACAAATGATGATATTTGGAAGAATCAAGAAAAATGGATTATTAAGAGTTGGACTTTCTATGAAAACTGTAGAGTACATATCTTGGCATTAGAAGATAGTACCAAAATTCACATGCTTGCAGAAAGAAGGTATCCACTTATAAAGGAAACTCTTGAGAGGATGATGGAGTTGAGATTGACTACTGAATCTGAAGGTGAAGCTGTTTTTGATCTGCTCAGATTTATTCAAAAACAGATTGATAAGTTTGGAGACCAAGATGGGAGTGAGAAGGATCTTTGAGTGTTGGTTTTCTGACCACACAACAAATGGTCATCAGTTCACCATGTCTAACAGACATCAAGAACTGGCTAGTCTAGAAGCAAGCGACTTTTGGTAAAGACTTCTCAAATCCGTTTACAGCTGATAGTTTGCTAAAAAACTATATGGTTCTTAACTCACCATGCTTCATAGTAAAAAGTTGGCTAGTCCAAAGCAAACGGCTCTTCGTAAAGACATCTCAAATCCGTTGATAGTTGGTAGTTTACTAAAAACTATATGGTTATCAGTGCACCATGTTATAGCAATGAAGCATTGACTATTCCAGAGCAAACGGCTACTGGTAAAGAAATATCAAATCCATTTGTGGCTGGTAGTTTGCCAAAAACTACATAGCTAACTTAGTTGGTATTTTTGCTGTGTTGCTGAAAAGACTGGAAGCTAATCAAAGTTGAAGTTTAAAAGGTTGTAAAGTGTTTGGATACATCTTCCTGGTGTTCAAGAAGCTAAAGGTGAAGAAACATGAAGGTTGACAAGTAAACATCATGTTTAGGAGAGGATTGTTGGGTTTTAGAAGACTTTACGACTTACTGCTGCTGGTTCAACATTGGTGCTGCTAGTGAAGATTTAGTGCTGTTGAGAAAGATTGAAGAAAATATACTAAGTCTTTAGTACTGTTAGTGTATAGTTAGTATTGCCAGTACATTGTTGGTACTGCTAGTATAGTTAGTGTTGTTAGTAGTAAGTTAGTGCTGCTAGCATATAATAGTTAGTGTTGTTAGGAGATATGCATGAGTTAAATTAGGAATAGATATGCATTATCTCCTCACGCGTTTTGTAAGCCCATTAGGCTTTCCTTGGTGTATAAAAAGAACCCTAGCATAGTTAATAGAGATAGATCAATAGAGATCAATTAGCAATCATAACTTGTAACCTAGTACGATTCAAGTTATAATATAAAGTGTGAGTTTGATAGAAGATCTTTTATGTTTTCTTAATACTGTTCTTCTTAGCATTGTTGATTAGTTTCCGCATAATCAATAGTGTTCAATCAGTGTTTCATTATTGTTGCTTTGGATTTATCTAAAGTAACAAACCCTTTACAAGCTAAAGGTTTAAAGATTTATTCAGTATGGGATCCAACATATATCCTTTAACCAAACACTCTCAAGAACTCACATAGGTGATTCTTATTCACTAGAAACCACAAGATACACTTCTACCAGACACTCAAACCTCATAACTATCATTCATGTTAGTGATCACTAGTTCTAGTACATCCCTAAATCACCAAAGTGAAATGAAAAACCGAGTCATCCTTACTACTATCAACCTCGAGTCATCCACCTAGTCATCTTCACAAGAAGATTCACCATGTAACCATTCCCCACAAGTGAATTTTCCTTATCACAAAATTTACTTTTTATCTCAAAATCGTTATCTCATATCAAATTCGTTATCTCATAACCAAAACCGTTATCTTTTACCAAAACTGTTATCTCGTAACCAAAACCGTTATCTTTTACCAAAACTATTATCTCATAACCAAAACCGTTATCTTTTACCAAAAATGTTATCTCGTATTATGGTTGTGTGGTGAATTACTCAAAAAGACTCAAAACACTTGGGCTAAGTGTGACATCAACATCATTTATTCAAAACATCGATCACCGTTGAAACGGGACAAACGATCAAACATTCCAAGAAAATCTGACGAGAAATAAGTGGGAGTTCGAAGTCAAAAATAAACTGATAAACATCTCCGCAACGTTAAAGTATACATATACTTAAATATATTTATAATAAAAAAATAATAATATTTTATTATTTTCGTCTCTTTATCGGCTAAAAAGGGTAATTACAAAAGCTTGTCATTTTATCATAACCACGCTTGATCGTTAAATCTCACGTTTTGTTCTTTAACCGAATCGACACAAAATGAGTTTTCACAATATTTTTCTAAGTGTGAGATTTTTACAAAATTTCGGCATGACCCGTTCGTTTATACAAGATTTCCAAGATTTTAAAATCTCAATTATAAACAATTTTTCCTAAATTCTCAAGTCCAAATACTTTTCCCAATTCTCACCAAAACCTCCGACTAAGCGCCAAATTCTATATCTTAAAATACTTTAACAAATCGTATTTCCTCCATCGACCTTCAATATTGACACGAAACATGTTTCACATTAAAAAAATCCACTTTAATCTTACTAAACCACTAGTTTTTGCTTATTGGGCCTTAAAGTCCATTATAATTTTAAAGTTAGCTCGTTAACTTTATAATAAAAATACTACTAGTTATACTTTATTGGGCCGAAGCCTAAACTTAATCCCAAAACCATGAAATATATTAGTCCATATGACGATTCAAACGGCCGAAGCCCATTAAGCCACAAGCCTAAATATACAAGCCGAATCCAAATAAGCCATAAGCCAAAATATATAAGCCAAAATATATAAGCCGAAAATAAGCCAAACTAGATAAGCCATAATCAAAATAAGTCAAAACATAATAAGCTTCTATATAAGCCGAAACCAAAAATAAGCTAAACTCAAATAAGCCAAAGCTAAATAAGCTCGAAATCAAATAAGCTATAAGCCTATAAGCCGAAACAAATTAAATGGGTCAAACCCAATACCTTTCCTTCTTTTCTTTCTTTTGCCGAAAGCAACCAAAGCTCAAACGACCAAATAAGCTCAAACTATGCTTATTTTTAAGCATCTTTCAAAATAAGCCCAAATAGTATTTGACAAAAATTATAAAAATACCACCACAACCAAAATATTTAAACTTTCGACCCTTGCTCTCTTTTTGTTTGAGTTTGACGCAAACAAACACCCCTTTTATACACTTTTCGTTTCCAAGAATTGATTTTTATGATGATCAACTTATACAACTAGTATTAAGACACCGTAATAAGCATAGAAGTACAACCTAAATCAAATTTAGAAAACTTACAAATTTTTGGCGAGTTTGGTTCGATTTTGACCAAGAGAAAGACCCAAAACCTTTTTCTATAACCCGCGTCTATCTAATATCAACTCACTGTTGATCTTTTAACCCCGTGTTCTTGGTAATCTTCAAAATTTCAATGTTTCTTGTTTCTTGGTGCTCATCTGAAATAGAGAAAGAGAGAAGAGAGATATTTTTTTTTGTTTGATTTCAAAATGAATGAATGAATAACAATGTTTGAGGTGGTGGAGAATATAAGGGTACTAGTTGAGACAATGTTGCTAGAAAATAGCCATCTTGCCCCCTCATGGTTTATCTCATCCGATTGGGATCCTAGAAGGGTCTCAGGTTCTTCTTTTTGTGTCGGGATCACTTAAAAACTCAAAGTTTGATGATTTAAAATGTTACCCAAGTTTAGTTAATATTTCCATTGCGTTTAAATTCATTTTTCCATAAATATAGGTTATTTATATGACACATATCACTTTAATCTACCACAAAAATTATATTTAGACGCTGCCGGCCGGGTTAGGACAAAAAACATGAATTTTTGTTAAAAACTCAACCGAACCATCCTCACAATTATGAAAACATTTTAAATCCCCAAAATACGCTTTGTCAAAACCAACTTTCTCAAAATTTACACTTTAACGACCGTAACGGTCTTTTACCGAATTTCACGAAAATGACCGTTTTTCTGAAAACTTCCAAATCACACACCAACGATTTACGTTTTAAACCAACATTTTCTAAAATCATGAATTTATTTAAATAAATAAGCTCATTACACACTTCTGAATCGCCTAAGCTTATTTCCAAACAAACTGTCGTGCCGGTACGCGCTACGTGACGATTTTTAGGAAATCACAGGAAAGCTTCCCGGAATTACTTAATACACAAACCAAATACTCCAAAATGGAAATACGAATCAAAAGTGATTCTCTCCTGAAATTCAAGACTCCATCAAACTCCTGGTTAAACCGTAACCGTTTTACGCAAAAATAGTCAACTAAAGTCAACTTTTCAGCTTTCATCGGGAAAACTGACAAGATCGAAAGAATTCAAAATACAAAATTATAATATTTTATAATACTTAACCCTGGCCAAATACCGGTTATCACAGGAGGGATTTGATAAAGCCTAAATTATACATGTTTTCAACGGCGTTATTTGTATATATTGTATCATTTCTCGTGAACTTTTGGTACTTAATAGCATGAAATATATGCAGGTTTACTTGAAGACATCCCGAGCTCAAAAAGTCCAAAATACAAGTGTTTATACTCTTTGGAAAGCAAGTTACAAGAAAAGAAAGGACTAAAGCTGAAAATGCAAAGAAGTACGCCACACATTTATGTATGTGCGCCGCACTTCCTATCAAGTTTAAGGAATTAAAGAGAATTAAATGAAGGCTGCATTAAATCACCAAGTACGCCGCACATTTCTATATGTACGCCGCACTTCTCAACGAGCATTAATGAAGTTTGCACTGACATAGGCAAAGTACGCCGCACATTTTAGAATGTGCGTCGCACTTAGACCCCTTCTCAGCCTATAAATAGAGACGAATTTTCAAGCCATTGGAGATATCCCACACATTCTTCCTTACTTCAATCTCTCTTAAATATCCTCCCAAATCCCTGAATTCAAAGATGAGGAACGAAGAACACCATCATAGTATTTAGTAAATAAAGGTTGTAGTAAGATTCAATACTTGTAATGGGTGGAGTTTGATCCATATTCTTGCCCGGGCATAGTATGTTTCTTGTTTATCTTCATTATTTTTTTATGAACTTCGTAGCCATGAGAGGCTAAATCTCTCATGACTACTCGGTGATGTTAATATAATGATTAAGCTTTTGGTGTAGTTGTGATCTTTTTAAACTTAAGCTTATATTGAAATACTATCGTATCTTATCTTATCAATTTTGGTTATCAACTTTGATTGTATACTCATAACGGTATAGGTCGAAAGACCCGTTGTGAACTATATAGTTTTAAAGATTTGTCTACGGTCTTTATTGTTTGAAAGGAGAAATCCGCTTACGTTATTTGATAAACAAAATGGATTTGATATAATAGTAACTAGATTATTTGAGTGACAATTTGATCAAGTTAAATAGATGTAAGTCTTAAGTTAAATAAGTTAATTTGTGAAAACATTTTCTGACGAGAAACCTTTTCTATAAGTTAGTCCTAAATCTGAGATCGCATTATTCACCCAATGCTTAGGACTTTTTATGGAACTGGCTATCCGTGTAGTCAGATTTATTCAATCTTGAATCTCCAGCTTTCATTTTTCTTATAAATTGTTAAAGTTTTTTTAACTTCGATTATTTAAACACAATTCAATATCCCTTATGGCGACATGGTATTACTAAGCATATTTTTACTTATTGATGTGGGTTATATTTTTACCCGGTATGTTTCCATTTAATAAATCAGTAATTTCATTCTTATAAATTTAAAGCTTTTTAAACACATCAGAGTCACTAAATATTATGAGTTATGGAAATCGGCCTTGGTCATGAGGCTACACCTACAGGACTAACCTTTCAAATGATGTCCTTAAAATCTCGAACATAGTACGGAATTATATAGGTTTCGACACATTACTATTTTCAGAGAAGGCACATTTCATCGAAAGACCATTTACCCAGGGAGTTGGAAATAGCTAGGGACGTCGAACTTAATCCATTTAAAGATGTCCTAGTGTTTAGGAAAATGGTGGAGTTCCTAGGAGCTATACCTATAAATCTTAAGGGAAACATGTGGGAATCTATGAGTATTTGTTGTAATAAGAAAATAGATTGAAGACGGCACAAAAAGTAAGGGAGTTGGTGCATGGATATTTAGGCATTAGAAATAATGATCCCGATAGAGAAAAATTTGATTGAACTTTTTAATCAATTTCCACAACTAGGAAACTATGCGAGAAAGAAAGGCCAAGCGATAAATCGACTTGGAATATTTTCATGATTCCTAGGAGAATGACTTCGAGTCTAGCTAGAAGAATCGTTAATAAAGAAAAACGCTTATTGAGAGGCAACCCAATCTTTTATGTCATGCATTTTAGGAGTGTCGTGTATTTTTAATTTGCACTTCAGTAGTCATTATTTGTTAGAATAATTATTGTGTGGATTGATGTGGGTGTCGTAGGGTCTTCTTACAGCGAAGTTTCTACATAAATCCCTTGGTAGTGACCTAATCGTTGTAGTGTAGTATTTGACAAAGAATCGGGGGTGTTTTATTGTTCACTCAAGGAAATATGTGTTAGGAAGCTTGATCAGGTCTTGCAGAATCTATGGGTTAGGAGAAGATTGATTTTTGTATTATTTATGTTTATGAAAGCAAGTAAATAATATAATTTGGAGGAGGTTTGGTTTTAGCTGTGTAAAATAATTCATTTATAATTAAGATACTTGTGATAACAATACTGATAATAAATGACTTGTTTATTTTAATCATGTATTACTCCCTAGATTGCTTCTCCTAGTGTTGTTGCCTTGTCACACTTTGTGATGATTTGTGTAACTATTTCCTAAAGCATGAACGAATTACACGAACCCGCCGTCTACTTAGCATGTCGCTAGAGCAATGCACATGCAAGGTAGTATGAAGACTATTACACGACCCTTAGGAGTTCACTAAGTGCATGTGAAATATATTAAGAGTGGATGAACCATATTAGGGGGCAAGGTAGTATGAAGACTATTACCTATGGAGTCTGATATAACTCCTTAGATCGTTTAAGCTCAGTTTGATTAGAACTTATATCTAGGATTAACAATAACAATGATAACAATATGCACATCAGAATTAAATAAAGAACATTAATGTTATTTGAACAAGGTTTTATTACCAAATGTTTCCACCAAGCCTCAAATCTATATGATCAGTATAGATTGGTTACCACCTGTAATAGGGATTAAGGAAACCTTAATTACCTTGAGGCTACACCACACAAACTAGACGTCTACATTGATCCAGTGTACACACACACGTTTTTCTAGATGCCTAAAACTACACGCCTGATATCCTTTTATATAGTAGAGATATCTAGGTTTACAAAGGATAAGAACAAATAATATCTTCCTAACTTTTAATATTATCTTCTATATCTTCTATCTGAATAAGGAGATCTTTTAGAATCTTCAAAATCTTCCATCTTTTGAAGAACTTCAGCTTTGCATTTAAGTCCTTTTGTTTCATTCTTTTATTCACTTTGTCTCATCAAATCAAGAATCCTAACAATCTTCCCCTATTTGATGATGACAATAAACAAATCTAAGTCGGGTATGAACTTCTTTTCTTATTTCTTTTTTTTTTTTTTTTATTATTAAAGCCAAGCTTCCCCCCTGAAGTTGAGATGTAATCATCTCCCTGAATGAAACAAAATCTTCTTAATTCAGACTTCCTTTGTACCATGCCAGACCAAGGATCTATAGGTTGCAACCTGTTAACATTTCTTCCCCTTTTTGTCATAATCCAATAGGGGTCATATGAATATAAATAACTTTGTTCTTGACCACTACAAACTAATATCACACTTCTAATCCAAGCCTTCTTACTCCTCAAATTACCCACCATTAAGCACAATAAGAAAAAAATGAACTTGAGTAGTAGAAACTCACACTAGCAGTAGTAATAATGACTAGCAGTAGTAAAAACCTCCACCTCAATGACGCATGTAAATGATTAAAATTTTTAACAATAAGCTTCCCTTAAAACCCATATGTTAACCATTTCTTGAATCTTCAATTCTGTGGGCTCTATGTAATGATTACTGATGAATAAAACTAACTATAACAAACTTGATATTGAATTAGAATAACCCAAACTTGTGTCTTATATCTTGTACTATCCACGTGACTCCAAACTTATAAATAAATCTGTGAAATATAAGTAGATCGTAACCTCTTGACAAAAATCCTCATCTTCTATGAGACACATAACAAGTGATAGCAAATGTACGCATTGAGCACCATAAGAGAAACCGCACACCTTTGCTAGATTTTGACAAGTCTTTGTCACATCGTTTCTAAGCACGAACAAGTTACCTCCAAATGTTGTAAGCCATTTGAGATATGATAAGAACACAAACCTATGAAACTCCACTTCAACTTCAAATAGGAAATAAATAATCTTCTTCGTAACCAATTAATCTAAGAAAATACAAGCTTTTTAAACGTTTAAGAACATTTAAACCAAATCCATCTGTTAGCTTCCCCTTAAACGAAGCATCCTGTTCAATTTGAGATCCAAACCATGTGTGTGTTACCCGATAACAAATAGAGCTAGCATCATAAACCATTTAATCCCAAGCAGTATTAACCAACTACTTATAACACTAGCAGTATTAATATGTACGGGCAGCATTAATGTTTAAACTGGCAGTACTAAGTGTAAACTTTTAATACAAGAGCAGTAGTAAATAATTATAATTGTATTAACTCTGGTTACTACTGTTCTTTTCCCAAAACTTATACTCGAACCAACAATTTTATCAAGAACTAGTAGTATTAACTTTTTAAGAACAAAACAATATTAACTGACTGCTTTCAAAACTAGCAGTATTAACTTACGAACGTAGAAGTAGTAACACTTCTAGCAGCATTAACTGAATATGTTAGCAGTATTAAGTTGTCTTCGGGCAGCAATATCCAACATAATCAGCATTAACGAATAAGCTGGCAGTAGTAACATTCTTGTATTCGAGCCCAAGCAGCACTAAATGTCACTAACAGCACTAACGTTGGTTAAAGTCCAACAAGCAGTAGTAAAAAGAACAAACAACAATATTCATAGAAGTTCAAGTAGTAGTAACTAACTGCCTTAGTAGTATTACTGCTGTAAAAAAAACATTAATTATTTACCACTGTTGTAGCTACAATAACTTCAACCATGTTAATCTTTGTGAACCATAACCACACCACTAACCAATCCAATCTATACAAAACATTTATGCCAAGGGTTTCAACATACCATAACCGATCCAATCCCAAAACCTGCTGTTATAACTCGAACACCAGCAGACCTTGAAAACCAATAACGCATCACATGTAACAACCAGTCATGATCATACCAATAAGTATCCAGACGACGCATTTTAGCGACACTTTTTCTGTTACTAAGCTGTCACTAATCTTTCCTTGTAGGTACGAACCAACCACCAAAATATTAGGGTTTCCAGCCATGTTCTTCATAACCTTTGTCCTTCAAGGATCAACGAATTGCCATCATGAAAACTTTCTGTTTTTATTAAATTAGGGTTTGCAAAAAACCCTAATCTTCTTCAAACCTGCTAATCATCAAAAATAGAAAACTTCTACCTTCTTCACTTCATAAATTCAATCATAAAACACCTTGTAGATCCTAGATGAAGAGCCATGAGGATCTAATACCAATTGTGGAGTCTGATATAACTCCTTAGATCGTTTAAGCTTAGTTTGATTAGAACTTATATCTAGGATTAACAATACAAATGATAACAATATGCACAGCGGAATTAAATAAAGAACATCAATGTTATTTGAACAAGGTTTTATTACCAAACATTTCCACCAAGCCTCAAATCTATATGATCAGTATAGATCGTTTACCACCTGTAACAGGGATTAAGGAAACCTTAATTACCTTGAGGCTACACAATACAAACTAGACATCTACATTAATCCAGTATATAGACACACACGTTTTTCTGGATGCCTAAAACTACACGCCTGCTATCTCTTTATATAATAGAGATATCTAGGTTTACAAAGGATAAGAACAAATAATATCTTCCTAACTTTTAATATTATCTTCTATATTTTCTATCTGAATAAGGAGTTCTTTTAGAATCTTCCATCTTTTAAAGAATTTCAGCTTTGCATTTAAGTCCTTTTGTTTTATTCTTTTATTCACTTTGTCTCATTAAATCAAGAATCCCAACATTACCCGATGGTATCCTTTCTACATAATTACGTTTCCCTAGACATATCAACAACGATGCAGACAAAAGCTGGTTTTCTAAGACCTAACAT